>OY856413.1:627069733-627372233 GCA_963693085.1 Alisma plantago-aquatica | reverse complement strand
GCTACTTCATGTCAAGTTGATTTTATTTTAAGTCTTATGAAGTCCCAAATACCGCTTACTAAAGTGATTTTTGTTTTGCATGGTTGGGGATGCAATGTGTGCAGGACATGGAGCAAGTAAAGGATAAAAAGGACAACCAAGACCAGGAGAACTTTAAGCTCATCCTGGTGGGGTGCCATTTACCAAGTCGATCCAGAGTTTTAGACATATTTTCATTTCGCTTAGTCATGTTACCAAATAGATTAGATTTCATAGATGAACATGATGTAGTTTATTTTGTCAAGAACTATGTATGAATATAATTTCACTCAATGAAAGAAGTTTCATTTATTTAAATTATAAAGATACGTATGGCTTCGAGCAAGTAAAGGATAAAAGTGACAACCGAGACTAGGAGAACTTTAAGCTTATCCTGGTGGGGTGCCATTTACCAAGTCAATCTAGAGTTTTAGAAATCTTTTCATTATGATTAGTCATGTTACCAAGTATATTAGATTTCATAGATGAACATGATGCAGTTTATTTTTCCAGGAACTATGTCTGAATCTGATTTCACTCAATACAAAGTGTTTCATTTATTCAAATTGCAAAGATCATCCTTTTGTGACACCCCTTTGAGTTTGATTGCTTATGCTCGGTGATATTTATACATTGTGAAAAAATAGGGTTGTTACATTTGGTATCAGAGAAATTTTGGTAAATGACCGCTAGGAAAATATGATTCTCATAGTCACTCTCAAATGAGGATATGGATTAGGTATAGGAATGAACTCCCATGAGAAGATATCATGTCCTATAATGACTATAGTCTATGTTCATAGAAGTGACAAGACATGATGTGGATAGAGGTTTAGCTATTTAGAACCCAAGTATGAACCTAACCCTGGCTAAAAGGTAACCTCTTCATTATCAATGGTCACGGCCAGCCAATTGAGAGTTGAAGAACAATGTCATAAGCATGAGACATTTTATTGCATTTCTCCTTTCTTACTAGTCCATGTGGTATGGGACAAGTGTATTAGTTGGTTAGTGAGAGGTAGCATGTCAATATCCCACATCTCTGGGTATGTGCCTGATCAACACATATCAAGAAATGTAGGAGGTACCTAAAGACCCAAGGTTAGATAGTTATCTACACATAATGATAGAGAGTCATCACAAATTCAAAGGTAGATACCCTAAGTATGTGATGAGTTGGTTTCATAAACCCTAAATATAAGTTGAGAAAAAGACCAAAGTAATGGTTAATTTATGTTCACATAGAATTTTTATGAAATTTAAATGTCATATGTTACATAAATCTCTTAATGAAAAATTATGAACACGTGTCACCCATGCATGGACACGTGGCACCTAGTAGCTCAAATTGATGACACCTCATTTTCACACTTCTTCATGAACAACAAGTATATATACCCCTTCTTTCACCCCATAGTGAACGTTTTCGAATCCTACCACCTCCTTGCTCTTAGATATCATGCATAGGGTCCTTTTATCGTGTAGGATTGAAGTGGTATCGTGCATAGGGACTTGGTTATCATCCATTGCAAGATCATATCGACCAAGTAGGGTGATATCAACCTAGTGAGGTGATATCGACCATAGTTTAGTGTTTTGATCACAATTGAGGGGGATATCGGCAACAAATGATGGCATATCGTGCAAGGGAAGTGAGGTACCATGAAAAGGTGCTAAGGAGCAAGAAGGAGTTCAATACTTAACCCTAAGCTGAGGCCATGATCATCTTCAACCTTGGATTGAAGCAAGATTTTAGGGTTATGATCTTCCTTTCTTTTCTTCTTCACCAATTTCTTATCCATTGTGATTCCTTGTATATGAAGGAGTTTTGAATGATCCTTGGACTTTTGATAAGTCATCTTCAACCTTAGGAACGTGGAGCTTCGGAGCTTGGAGCTTTGAAGTTATTCTTAAGGCGGTTTATATAACTTGAACTCAACCATGTTATTATTCATCACCTAAATTGCTCTGCTTAAATGAACTAATTTAAATTCTAAAATATTCTGAAATGGTTGATGAAATTATGAGTTCTTTTAGTTGCTTAGACCTGTTATCGTAGTACTAGATCAAGTAGAATGAAGGTCTAGAGCTTGAAGATGATGGTAACACCTTATAAAGTGATATCGGGTTCAAGCACACAAGCAAGCACCTCTAACCCGATATGGTGATGCACCTACTTCACTAAAATGATATGGATATGAGTTTATACTTTCTTACACGATATGGTAAGGTAGTATACACCTCTTGCATGATATGAGGTCAAGCAAACACCTCAAAAATGATATTGGGTTAAGCACACACCTCTTTTCCTAATATGGTACGGAGCACACACACACCTCTTTGCCCGATATGGTTTGAAGCACACACACACCTCTTTGCCCAATATGGTGTGAAGCACACCCACACCTCTTTGCCCGATATGGTGTGAAGCACACACACCTCTCTGCCCGATATGGTGTGAAGCATACACACACCTCTATGCCTGATATATTGTGAAGCACACATACATCTCTAAACTGATATGGTATGAAGCATATTGCCTGATATGGTGTGAAGCACACATACACCTCTTTGCCCGATATGGTGTGAAGCACACACACACCTCTCTGCCAATTATGGTGTGAAGCACACATACACCTCTAAAGTGATATGGAAGCAAGCATACACCTCAAACCCAAGATGGTAAGCACACATACACCTCAAGGGTGATATGGTAAGCACACATACACCTCTAAAGTGATATGGGTAGCAAGAACACACCTCATACCCGATATGGTGGAAGCACCTCAAAACCCATATGAAGGAAAGCACCTTATGTTAAGCACACATACACCTCTAAAGTGATATGGGTAGCAAGAACACACCTCATACCCGATATGGTGGAAGCACCTCAAACCCATATGAAGGAAAGCACCTTAGATGCAATGTACTTGATGAAGTAACACATGAAGTGTCTAATATCAAGTCATACATTAAGAGGTATGGAGTTCAATGAATATTGATTAAGTAGGCTAATGATTTGAAGCACACATATGATGTGCCCGATATGGTGTGAAGCACACATACACCTCTTTGCCCGATATGGTGTGAAGCACACACACACCTCTCTGCCAATTATGGTGTGAAGCACACATACACCTCTAAAGTTATATGGAAGCAAGCATACACCTCAAACCCAAGATGGTAAGCACACATACACCTCAAGGGTGATATGGTAAGCACACATAAACCTCTAAAGTAATATGGGTAGCAAGAACACACCTCATACCCGATATGGTGGAAGCACCTCAAAACCCATATGAAGGAAAGCACCTTATGGTAAGCACACATACACCTCTAAAGTGATATGGGAAGCAAGAACACACTTCATACCCCATATGGTGGATGCACCTCAAAACCCATATGAAGGAAAGCACCTTAGTTGCAATTTACTTGATGAAGTAACACATGAAGTGTCTTATATCAAGTCATACATTAAGAGGTATGGAGTTTAATGAATATTGATTAAGTAGGCTAATGATCCTTGAAGGAAAGGTTGATCCAACTTAACAAAGTATAAAGTAAACAACATCCTAATTTGTTTCTTATGATTATTCTGCATAATTAGTAATGATTTGGTTGTCGGTTTGGTGGCGGTCGTTAAAATGTTAATGTTAATGTTAATGTTAATGTTAATTTTAATGTTAATGTTAATGTTAATGTTAATGTTAATGTTAATGTTAATGTTAATGTTAATGTTAATGTTAATGTTAATGTTGATGTTGATGTTGATGTTGATGTCGATGTTGATGTTGATGTTGATGTTGATGTCGATGTCGATGTCGATGTCGATGTCGATGTCGATGTCGATGTCGATTTCGATGTCGATGTCGATGTCGATGTCGATGTCGATGTCGATGTCGATGTTGATGTTGATGTTGATGTTGATATTGATGTTGATGTTGATGTTGATGTTGATGTTGATGTTGATGTTGATGTTGATGTTGATGTTGATGTTGATGTTGATGTTGATGTTGATGTTGATGTTGATGTTGATGTTGATGTTGATGTTGATGTTGATGTTGATGTTGATGTTGATGTTGATGTTGATGTTGATGTTGATGTTGATATTGATGTTGATGTTGATGTTGATGTTGATGTTGATGTTGATGTTGATGCTCATGTTCATGTTAATGTTGATGCTCATGTTCATGTTGATGTTGATGTTGATGTTGATGTTGATGTTGATGTTGATGTTGATGTTGATGTTGATGTTGATGTTGATGTTGATGTTGATGTTGATGTTGATGTTGATGTTGATGTTGATGTTGATGTTGATGTTGATGTTGATGTTGATGTTGATGTTGATGTTGATGTTGATGTTGATGTTGATGTTGATGTTGATGTTGATGTTGATGTTGATGTTGATGTTGATGTTGATGTTGATGTTGATGTTGATGTTGATGTTGATGTTGATGTTGATGTTTATGTTGATGTTGATGTTGATGTTGATGTTGATGTTGATGTTGATGTTGATGTTGATGTTGATGTTGATGTTGATGTTGATGTTGATGTTGATGTTGATGTTGATGTTGATGTTGATGTTGATGTTGATGTTGATGTTGATGTTGATGTTGATGTTGATGTTGATGTTGATGTTGATGTTGATGTTAATGTTAATGTTGATGTTAATGTTAATGTTAATGTTAATGTTAATGTTAATGTTGATGTTAATGTTAATGTTGATGTTAATGTTAATGTTATTGTTGATGTTAATGTTAATGTTAATGTTAATGTTAATGTTAATGTTAATGTTAATGTTAATGTTAATGTTAATGTTAATGTTAATGTTAATGTTAATGTTAATGTTAATGTTAATGTTAATGTTAATGTTAATGTTAATGTTAATTTTAATGTTAATGTTAATGTTAATGTTAATGTTAATGTTAATGTTAATGTTAATGTTAATGTTAATGTTAATGTTAATGTTAATGTTAATGTTAATGTTAATGTTAATGTTCATGTTGATGTTAATGTTTATGTTGATGTTAATGTTGATGTTAATTTTAATGTTGATGTTAATGTATGGTAATGTTGATGTTGATGTTAATGTTGATGTTAATGTTAATGTTAATGTTAATGTTGATGTTAATGTTAATGTTAATGTTAATGTTAATGTTAATGTTAATGTTAATGTTAATGTTAATGTTAATGTTAATGTTAATGTTAATGTTAATGTTAATGTTAATGTTAATGTTAATGTTAATGTTAATGTTAATGTTAATGTTAATGTTAATGTTAATGTTAATGTTAATGTTAATGTTAATGTAATGTTGATGTTAATGTTAATGTTAATGTTGAAGATGTTTGGAATTGAAACAATTTTTATATGCTTCTTGAATCATGGACCTCAAGGGGTCGTCAAGGGATTTCCTAGCATCAATGGTTTTCCTAGAAATCATGTGCTCTTAAGTGGGTGTCACAAAGAGATGCATATAGTTACTGTTCAATTCTTCAAGTTATTAATGACTCATGAATGCTTGAGATAATCCATTTTCAAGTTTATGTCAAATTATTTCATTTCAATTTTATTCATGTCAAGTTATATTTATGTTTATTCCATATAAAATGCCAATTACCACTTACTGATGTGATGTTTTTTTTGCATGGTTGGGGACGCAATGTCTGCAGGACTTGGAGAAAATGAAGGATAAAAAGGACAATCAAGGATTAGGAGATACTCAAGCTTAGCCTGGTTGGGTGCCATTTACCAAGTCAATCTAGAGTTTAGATATTATTCATATGATGCTTAGTCATGTTACAAATTAGATTAGATTTCATAGATGAACATGATGTAGCGTTCTTTTTCCAAGAATTGTGTATGAATTAGTGTAATCAATGCAAAGTTTTTTATTTACTTTAATTGCAAGATGAGCATATTTTGACACCCCCTTGAGTAAGAATGCTTCCGCTCATGTGATATGAAAAATGGTGTGTTACGCTCCTCTATTGGGTCCCACTCCTTACAAGTATCATATTAGAGACACGACATTCATTTAATTTGACTGTTAATTCTTACCTCCCTTAGGTTGTTTACCTCCTTCGTAAGTTCCTTGTAGAACCCTTAATTTATACACAAACTCACTAGATAATATATTGAACCTAGATCTACCTATGTTATTCTTTTTAGTGTGGATGAAGTATATATAATTTGATGAGGTTTCAATAAGTATCTAAAGTAAGTCAGTCTTCATGTTATAGGACATTAGTTGCTTTTCCCTATGAATTAAGTCATATGCATATGTATTCCTTTTGTGATTATGAGATATGACTTTACAATAAAATTATGAAATGCAAATAATGAAGTATGTAGTAACTAGAGATATCCCAAAGTATAACCATATGAATTTGTAGATCAACCCTTAAAATGTGACCTTTGGTAAATAGTGATGTCTAAGATAAATTTGAGTTTCATTTATACTAATTTCCATATCTTTTACACCTATTTAGATTGTTGTCTGAGGAAAGTTCTCTTTAAGGGATGGAGGAGAGTGCATGGTTGAATATGTTAAAGCTGATTTTGAAGATGAAATAATTATTAAAGGGTGGAGTATGGTAACATAATGAAACCTTGGTATATTCATTATAGAAAACTGAACCCCATTAATAGTAAGTTAGTATGCTTGGTACTTTATAACTATTTAACCAAGTTAAAATATATACGATAATACACAAGTTTGTACCCAAATGAATATATAATACACTTAACTTGAGTAAATCAAATGAAAACTCTGACTATGAATACACATAACCATGAACATGCTCTGCACCAACAAACCCTGATATGATGTTAATTTGTATGTATGGAACCTAGAACTAGTCTTTGAATACCCTAATATGATGTTAATTTGTATGTATGGAACCTAGCACTAGTCTTTGAATATTATGATGATGTGTATCAGATGAACAAAATTCATGTTGAACCAAACATTAGGGTGTCATTAAGTAAACCTAACCTATATATGTTTGGTATCACATATGATGTGTTAGTAGGATTTGGCATTCAAATCAAATAACAAATTTAGTACACATGAATTTGATCTAATTACATTGACAAACATGTAAGTCAATACATTAAATAGAATATGCATCTCAAACTATTCAGTAATACACATAATGATTTAAATGTTCTTAATTAGTAATTAGATGTGGATGAATGATTAATGCATATTCATCCTAGTTCGTGTTGCATTTTAAGTATAATTTTACATTGACATGCTTCATTTTACTTAAGAATTAGCATCAGATTAGCTTTCCTTAAGTTTATATTAATTTGTAAGGTTTTGATCCAATTAATTGGTTTCCATGGAAGGTTCAAGTTTCATATCTTATGCGCTAACATAGGACACAATGGTCCCACTAATTGACTAGCATGGAGAGTTGTGTAAAGATGAAACATATACTCCATCCACGATGATTGTCTAGTCCATTCATCTATCGAAGCAAAGTCTAAACCTCATGAGACCCATTTTCTTCCTCCTATAGCCACCTCTTCAAATTCATGGTGGATGACTACTTAACTTTAAGAGGGATGGCAGTGTTCAAAACCCCAACAGCCATCTATAAATACAAGTCCATGTCCACCATGGAAAAGGAGACACCTCTGACGCCATCAAGTTTCCACAACCAGTCCTCAACATCAATCCCCAATTTTCCTTTGGTTGATTTTGTCATTTGACCAACCACAATATCTTCACATCTTCTCAGACTTCAAGGTCCTAACTTCAAAAGAATCTAGATTCAATAGGTCATCCTCCCATGACACCATCATCATCCTCAACCTATTTTGCCTCCATAGAAAAAGATCTAGTCAACAAGGAAGGGTGTGAAAGACCAGAATTTTGGGCTTAATTTTGAGGATAGAATTTCTTTTAAGGTGTGTAGGATGTTATGGAGTGGACTTTTGGAATCCTAAAATGTACAATGACTTAAGTGAAAGCATATGGTTGAGTCAGATTGAGAGTTCCAAGCTCTTGGCAAAGAAGGTGTGCTGGTGTGAAGTTGATATCATGATTAAATCTCTCTCTTAATATCTTTTGAGGAATGTAATTGAATGGTATAATCGTTGAGTTTTGGCACCAAATTTGAGTATAAGGAAGCTTGAGTAGTGAGGAAGCTATGGTTAAAATTTGGTGGCAATTGGAGTATCCTAGAGGAAGTTATTAAGGGTTGAATTTCATGAAATAATGTACATTTGATGTTTATAGACCTAAGTTGTGGCTTATAACTAGTGTCACACGCCCCTTAGTTGGACTGGGTCTGCATGGTCGGATCCTAGCCCTAGATTTTCGATCTAGTGGCAGTGGGGGCTTCTTTAAGTGAGCCACGTATCATATGTTTTGTGGGTTCCTTGTAGCCTTTGGATGTACCTTGGATGGATGGATCTTCATCAACTACCTCCGGTCAGACTGGAGATCGTGGGGGGTAGCAGCCAAAACGAGCCCCAACCTCATCCCACGTTGAGATCGTGGAGCAAGTGATACTTTGTGCAAGAGAAGTTGTGCTCCTTGACGAGATATATCCATCGACCTCTTATTTGGGACGAGAAGCCACCCGAAGAGGGAGTTTGAACTCCCTCTCCTCTCCGCCTCCCCAACGAGGAGAGAAGGTCATAGCTAGTAGTAGGATATGAAGGTAGAAGGTGGATTGGAGGAAGAGGAATAAGGGAGGAGCAACGAGAAGGCCTGGGGAAGCATCCGTGCTTGAGCGCTTAGCCTCAAGTGGTCATTTCCATGACCGACCAACTCAAGTCATCCGCCCATGAACTGGGAGATCGAAGACCTGTTGGGAGAGCTTCTCGCCACTAGCGAAGGTAAGGGTCGAGTTCACGGAAACCCTGTGAAGCTTTTCGAAGCTTTAGTCTGGTGCAAAGATGAGAAGAGGCCGCTTGCCTATTTGTCCCACCGCAATCAAGGCCAGACGGTGGCGCCCTAGTGGAGAAGGAACTCCACATCCAACGATGAGGAGCAGAGTAGTCGTGGAGGTCCACCCAAGGGGGACGAAGCTAATCAAGGCCCTTGAAGCTGATGAGGATCACCTTCTCTCTGGGGATTGCTCACCAGAGCCAAGCTCAGTGGTGGCGCGGTGCCTCGCGCGAGAACAGAGTCCTGCTAGGACTTAGTGAACGCGTGAGAGGGAGAGACACGCGAACCGGGCCAGACCATCAAACCAGAAGACCCCAGACCGGACCCAATTGAACCAGGCGGCCAGCAAGTGAAACTGCGTCCCCATGGTGACCACGTGGTGGCGCCCCATTGGCCCAAAAAGGTATATATTCTCATAAATCCTCAAACCTTGCATAATTCATAGGAATTAGCTCGAGAATCAGAAAAATACAAATAAGGTACCAAAATGCTCAGAAAAATGCCTAGAGCAATAAGGAAGCCTAATATCAGCCTTTTAATGCTTTGATATCAGTGGTATCATGTAAGATATATTATGCTTGTTTATTGAATAATAAATATCAAATGATGATATAAAATGATGGAAAAATGTCAGTAAGTCTATAATCATGTTTATAATGTATATGATGTCAGATATGGTCATGTTGATGCACAAAAGCATATAGTATGATTAATATGGCTAATTAGGGATAGTAACCCTAAATAAAATGTAATAAATACATTGATGATCAATAAATGATGAAATTTACATAAATCCCTAATATCAGTAGCTGGAAGCTAATGTGGAACTCTGATATCAGTTATATGCACGAAATCCATGTTATATGAAGTTGACCCTTAATACATGGTTTAAAACCCTAATTTAGGTTAATAATGTAAGCTAAGGTTACAATGTGCACAAAAAGGATATGGAACCTAATGTTCAGATGATGAACTATAATCTAGAATATGACATCAGTATGATAATTCTAAGACAAGAATGCAAGTAATAATGAGAATATCCTAATGAGTTAAGTAAACCCTAAAATGGATACAATTAGGGTTAAGATGAGATGTAAGATGATGAGAACCTAATAATAGTTTATGATCTTGCCTTAATCAGGGATGAACAAAGTTATAGTTGACATGAGGAATATGTGATTAGAATGATCTGTCTCTTTGGAAGGTACGCCATTACCTCTTACTTGACTTATATACAATATGCTTGTGTTATATGTGTAGTAAAATACTTGGCATATGGTATTGGATGAAATCATTGTTCTTGTATGATATCTTGTTTGATTTTCCATACTTATGGCTATGAATACATGAAACATAAGATATCGGATCCATCATATGATAGCACTAAACTCCTTGGTAGTACAGTGCATTGAAGTGATATCAAACTCTTTGGTAGTAGATCACATGTGTTAGATCTCAAACTCTTTGGTAGTAGATCACACGTTAAATGATCTCAAACTCTTTGGTAGTAGATCATAAGGCCTAAAAACATCAACGCCTTTGGGGGCAGATGTACGAGATATATGATGGAAATGTGATTAAAAATATGTGTTCTCTTTTGCTAATGAACATCTTTGTGCAAGTATACACTTTTCTTATATTCTTCTGTTACTGCCAAGTATATTAGTTTAATCTTTTGCCAAGATATGATGAGAGGTATATAAAAGACATGTAGGTGTACTCAGTACAATATTCTTGAATATTGTGCTGACGTGTACTGCATGTAATCTTTTGTTTGGTTGTGGACATGTGATCTTGAAGATCCAGGATAGTTGAGAGTTGTATAGTGAGGTGATGTACAGGTGGACCTGTTGTCTTAAGATCCTGTAGTTTAGTGGTAGTACATGTATATGTAGAAGTTTGTTGTTCAATATGTAATATCAAATGTTGTAACAATTCATGTTGTAATTATATGTTGAATGGTGAACATGTGTTGTGGTTTTATTATTGTTCATGTGCATGTGCTACTGTGTTTCCTTTTGACTTCCTCTGATTTTCTTCTTCTTAGCCTAGTGTGGGGTGTTTAAATTGGGATTCTCGTTGAGGTGAGGGTTTCAATTTGGATGTCGCACATCAGATTAAGTTTTAGAAAATCTGGGGACGTCACAGGTGGTATCAGAGCATGAATAATAGCAAAGCCTGACATTTTCTCATTATGCAACTCAAAACTAAATAACCTTGAACATAAAAATATTTAGGGTTAGATTAGTCTTCTTTTAGAGACTAGATCTGACCTATCCTCTAGGTTATCACCTAGATGTCTGAGAACTAGGTTTAGACTGGTTCTTGTTGTATAACAAGTCCTTAGATGTCGTTATTTCCATGTAGTGCAGCGGTATGGGACATTGCACTATTTGGAAATGGCGTGCATCAAGGGAAGAGAAACCCTAGACATATTGTGCACATTGTCTAGAGTAGCTACACTAGTCTACCCCTTGTTCTAACCCTTTTCACTAGTTTTCATGACACTGTACTCTCTACTATGTGTGGGACACTCGTTTTCAAGATTTGGTTTTTGATTCCAAATGGATCGAACCTCGATAGTTTTCTCTGACGCTTGTTTTATCGGAGAAAAACTATATATAATATTTTATTATATATATGTATTACAAAAATGTGTCCCCACACATGTACGAGTAGGAGGTGGTCATGCAACCTAAGTGAAAGTGAATGACATCAGTCTAGAAGAGAGAGTAGTTCTAGATTAGATGTCTAGAGCCTTGTTGGATATATATGATAGATGGAATACATGAAATAAGTTTTGATGATGTGATGTAAGTCTTATATAGATGATATAAGATAGTTTATGAGAATATATGTTTGTCTTTGAGGACTTAAGTTCAGTTTGGGGATTTGAGATAAGTTTTGATGACACAAGTAAATAGACTTTTATGAGATAAGATATGTTAAGTTAAGACTAGGTTGTGAGTCAGCACGAGCCTCAATCTCTTTTACGAAGGAGGACCTCTAGTGTTAGGACCAGTTTCGGGGTTAACTCCAGAGAGAGTGAGACCCATTGGGAGAAGGTTAGAGAACCTAAACTCCAAGATATGAGAATTATGAGATATGTGATATCATATGTCCTAACTAGACTACTCATGAGTGAATGAGTTGTGTTTCTTAATGCATGATTCCTATAGTCTTGTTGAACCCTAGATGTCCTTGGGAGGAACAAACCCTAGAGACAGAGAGAGGTTGGTTACATATGCATATGTGAACATGAAAATGAGTGCCTGCCATCTAGGTGAGGGAGAGAGCCCAAGATCCTAGAGGAGGTAGCTATGTTAGTTTTTGTGAATCCTCATGCTCGGGTTGGTGGTTTCCCACATAGGAATCTAGTGGTGCATATAAGAGAGATTTGCGTATGATGTTTCATGGTTAGAGACCTATGAAGAGTATGTCATAGCATGCATGTTTTGGTTTGTGCCTATGTGGCTAGAGATTGTGAAGCAATCACTAGTGCCAACGAGGTAATCCGAGAACCCTAAACTAAGAGAGGGAATAAAGTTTTTGTTATGAGACACTCATATAGATGAGTCAGCTCAGAGAGACTAAGCATGTCACTACCCTCATGATATGTGTAAGGAGAACCTCAGTTGGACTAGATAAAGTTTTAATACATGTCTAATGAGCCACTTGTATAAGTTTGTTTAGAACAACCATGATGTAATATAAGTAAAACATGTTTTTATCTTGAGACGTGATATATAGACATGATATGATGGAAACCTAGTAATGGTTTAATAGATCTTTATACATAAATGGTTAACCATTAACATGAATAATGATTATAATGTGAAATTGTTGGTTAACGTTGTGATGAAATCACCAGTAAATGTGGCATTTATTATGAAAAATGAAATAAGATCATATGAATGAAAAAATTTACCAGAAGTGTTAAGCTTAGTGCTTAATAATGATGAAAATATAGTTTGAAAGTTAGCACAACATAATGATTATGACACCTTGATATGATCTAGATGGATAAAGTGAGTTAATGATAATTAACTCCCTCCTAAAAGACATATGTGGATGTTGAATATGTTCTAACATTTACCTCAATAAAATGTTGATGACACCTTGATGTATGGCTAAACTTGGTTAACTCCTTGGGAACATGGTAATATGATGTTGAATAATAACACATGAGTTAAGATAATGATGCAACCCTAATATATGAGATATGTAATGACATAACCTAAGCTTCTAAACCCTTGGTTGAGCCTTCTATGAAGTGAGGTTTCACCCTAGATGTTTTAGAACCTCCTAATAGTGGTTTGGATATGACCATGGAACTTTGTTTCATGAATATGTTACACGTAGAATAGTGCCCCCATGTGGATGAAGGCAAGATAAGGTTTTCCCTGGAAGTATCATTATAGTGTACTTTCGAGGACGAAAGTTCTTTTAAGATGTATATGATGTGAAAGACAAGAATTTTGGGCTTAAATCTGAGGATAGAATTTATTCTAAAGTGTGTAGGATGTGATGGTGTGGACTTTTGGAATCCTAAAATGTAAAATGACTTAAGTGAAAGCATATGGTTGAGTTAGATTGAGAGTTCCAAGCTCTTGGCAAAGAAGGTGTGCTGATGTGAAGTTGATATCATGATTAAATCTCTCTCTTAATGTCTTTTTAGGAATGTAATTGAATGGTATAACCGTTGATTTTTGGCACCAAATTTGAGTAGAAGGAATCTTGAGTAGTGAGGAAGCTATGGTTAAAATTTGGTGTCAATTGGAGTATCCTAGAGGAAGTTATTAAGAGTTGAATTTCATGAAATAATGTACATTTGATGTTTATAGACCTAAGTTGTGGCTTATAACTAGTGTCACACGCCCCTTAGTTGGGCTAGGTCTGCATGGTCGGATCCTAGCCCTAGATTTTCAATCTAGTGGCAGTGGGGGCTTCTTTAAGTGAGCCACAAATCATATGTTGTGTGGGTTCCTTGTAGCCTTTGGATGTACCTTGGATGGATGGATCTTCATCCCCTACCTCCGGTCAGACTGGAGATCGTGGGCGGTAGTAGCCAAAATGAGCCCCAACCTCGTCCCACGTTGAGATCATGGAGCAAGTGATACTTTGTGCAAGAGAAGTTGTGCTCCTTGATGAGATATCTCCATCGACCTCTTATTTGGGACGAGCAGCCACCCGAAGAGGGAGTTTGCACTCCCGCTCCTCTCCGCCTCCCCAATGAGGAGAGAAGGTCATAGCTAGGAGTAGGATATGAAGGTAGAAGGTGGATTGGAGGAAGAGGGATAAGGGAGGAGCAACGAGAAGGCCTGGGGAAGCATCCGTGCTTGAGCACTTGGCCTCAAGTGGTCATTTTCGTGACCGACCAACTCAGGTCAGCCGCCCATGAACTGGGAGATCAAAGACCTGTTGGGAGAGCTGCTCGCCACTAGAGAAGGCAAGGGTCGACTTCACGGAGACCCTGTGAAGCTTTTCGAAGCTTCAGTCTGGTGCAAAGATGAGAAGAGGCCGCTTGCCATTTTGTCCCACCGCAATCAAGACCAGGCGGCGGCGCCCTAGTGGAGAAGGAACTCCACATCCAACAATGAGGAGCAGAGTAGCCGTGGAGGTCCACCCAAGGGGGATGAAGCTAATCAAGGCCCTTGAAGCTAATGAGGATCACCTTCTCTCTGCGGATTTCTCACCGGAGCCAAGCTCAGCGGCGGCGCGGTGCCTCGCGCGAGAACAGAGTCCCGCTAGGACTCAGTGAACGTGTGAGAGGGAGAGACACACGAACCGGGCCAGACCATCAAACCCGAAGACCCCAGACCGGACCCAGCTGAACCAAGTGGCTAGTAAGTGAAACTGCGTCCCCATGGTGGCCACGTGGCGGCGCGCCATTGGCCCAAAAAGGTATATATTCTCAGAAATCCTCAAACCTTGCATAATTCATAGGAATTAGCTCGAGCATCAGAAAAATACAAATAAGGTACCAAAATGCTCAGAAAAATGCCTAGAGCAATAAGGAAGCATAATATCAGCCTTTTAATGCTTTGATATTAGTGGTATCATGTAAGATATATTATGCTTGTTTCATGAATTATAAATATCAAATGATGATATAAAATGATGGAAAAATGTCAGTAAGTCTATAATCATGTTTATAATGTATATGATGTCAGATATGGTCATGTTGATGCACGAAAGCATATAGTATGATTAATATGGCTAATTAGGGATAGTAACCCTAAATAAAATGTAATAAATACATTGATGATCAATAAATGATGAAATTTACAAAAATCCCTAATATCAGTAACTGGAAGCTAATGTGGAACTCTGATTTCAGTTATATGCACGAAATCCATGTTATATGAAGTTGACCCTTAATACATAGTTTAAAACCCTAATTTAGGTTAATAATGTAAGCTAAGGTTAAAATGTGCACAAAAAGGATATGGAACCTAATGTTCAGATGATGAACTATAATCTGGAATATGACATCAGTATGATAATTCTAAGACAAGAATGCAAGTAATAACGAGAATATCCTAATGAGTTAAGTAAACCCTAAAATGGATACAATTAGGGTTAAGATGAGATGTAAGATGATGAGAACCTAATAATAGTTTATGATCTTGCCTTAATCAGGGATGAACAAAGTTATAGTTGACATGAGGAATATGTGATTAAAATGATCTGTCTCTTTGGAAGGTACGCCATTACCTCTTACTTGGCTTATTATACAATATGCTTGTGTTATATGTGTAGTAAAATACTTGGTAGATGGTATTGGATGAAATGATTGTTCTTGTATGATATCTTGTTAGATTTTCCATACTTATGGCTATGAACACATGAAACATAAGATATCGGATCCATCATATGATAGCACTAAACTCCTTGGTAGTACAGTGCATTGAAGTGATCTCAAACTCTTTGGTAGTAGATCACATGTGTTAGATCTCAAACTCTTTGGTAGTAGATCACACGTTAAATGATCTCAAACTCTTTGGTAGTAGATCATAAGGCCTAAAAACATCAAAGCCCTTGGGGGCAGATGTACGAGATATATGATGGAAATGTGATTAAAAATATGTGTTCTCTTTTGCTAATGAACATCTTTGTGCAAGTATACGCTTTTCTTATATTCTTCTGTTACTGCCAAGTATATTAGTTTTATCTTTTGCCAAGATATGATGAGAGGTATATTAAAGACACGTAGGCATACTCAGTACAATATTCTTGAATATTGTGCTGACGTGTACCGCATGTAATCTTTTGTTTAGGTTGTGGACATGTGATCTTGAAGATCTAGGATAGGATAGAGTTGTATAGTGAGCTGATGTACAGGTGGACCTATTGTCTTAAGATCCTGTAGTTTAGTGGTAGTACATGTATATGTAGAAGTTTGTTGTTCAATATGTAATATCAAATGTTGTAACAATTCATGTTGTAATTATATGTTGAATGGTGAACATGTGTTGTGGTTTTATTATTGTTCATGTGCATGTGCTACTGTGTTTCCTTTTGACTTCCTCTAATTTTCTTCTTCTTAGCCTAGTGTGTGGTGTTTAATTTGGGATTCTCGCTGAGGTGAGGGTTTCAATTTGGACGTCGCACATCAGATTAAGTTTTAGAAAATTTGGGGATGTCACAAAGGGGATGAAAGAATTTATTGTAAGACTAAAAAAGGCTACTATACACCATGGTTTTGTCTCCATCTTCTACTGTGATGACAGATTTCTCTCTCTTTCTGCACGTTGTCCTTGAAATTGTTTCCATGAGAGAGTATCCTCTGGATAGGTTGTAGGTAGTAACCTTGCTACCCATTTTTCTCTTTTCCACCACTCTTATGTATATATGAACATCACTTGTTATGGATTAAATGTTTTGTTGCTTGTAAATCTTATTTGGCTAATTGTTTTACATGTTTATCATATCATAGATGTAGAAAACTGTGAACCTAAGATATGGGATATAAAAATTTGATTTATTTTCAACCTTTAACGAGAAATTTAGATAAGTGTAATCTGAGGTGATAGGTAAATGATCTCTAGAACACACGATGATGATCTTATAGTAATATTTGTCAAATTTTATTCCTAACACTAAAAGGGGGATTTAACATATCTCAACAGGTGTGCATATACTTATATTATGATGAAGTGAGAGACTAAATCGTAGATAGTTCCAATGAAATACATCCACCATGGTGTTTCCATCTACTGATAGTTAAACACTTAATCTAGCCATTTGGTTATTGCAATCTCAACTAAATAAATCGACCAAAAAATCTCAACTAAATTAAACAAAACCAAGTTTGTGATAAGTATTAGTTCTTGCAAGGTAACTTTGATCAGTCGATTCTGAAAAGTTTTCTTCCTTTGGGTTTGTTTCTAAAATATACATCAATAACATACATTCTCTTGTAAGTGGGATTGTCATATTTTTGGTTGAGTTAAAACTTTGGAACTCCATTCATATGGAATCTGATGTGCTATACTCACTGCATGAATGAATATAAGTAATCGATTAATATGGAATGTAATGGATTTATTATATACAATGTTACAATAGTTGGACATTTACTAGTAGTGAAAGCTAATGTGCTTTATGTATGTTAATATTTAGTTAATGGAATAATTGAGTAATACCTCATACGTCAAGAATGAAAATTTGATATAATCATGGCAATATTAATATGAAAAAAATAGGAATCTAAATAATCAATATTGATGATGATGCAATATAATAGGAAATATCAATAGAATTAAGTATAATATATTTTATTTACAAGTCATAAAATATAATTTTAAATGTTAAATCTAACTTCAAATCAAAAGTTGCATAGTTGAGTTATCTAGAGACCTAGTTTCATCTCAAATGGATAAGTAAACATACCCTAATTTGTAAAAAGAAATTACTAAATGATATTTGAATGGTATATACCTTGTATATATGTTTAATTAGTATTTAATTGAACTTGCTTTTGTTTTGGATGTCGCACAGCTTTTCAATCTCCCTCCTTGTTCCGATTTTGGCTCCTAATCAATCAAGTATTCCATAATGTGATTTCCCAGTCCCCCTTTCTCACATGTCTCCTTTCTAACTTGGACTCTAAAGTCCTTCTATTCTCATCCTTCCATGATTTCTCACGTGATCTATCTCTTCATTTATCCTCATCTCTGCCCCTTTCTTCCCATACACTCTCTTCACAAAAGATTAAAAAAATTGAGAGGTCCTAACATGGCCGAACTCATCTCACCAACTCTGTTAATGAATCTTGGCTTTGAGTTCCCCTATGTTCTAAATTCATCAAGAATTTCTTCCATTTTGAGCCTTCTATTTTATAATTAACACCACAAACCATTTCCAACATCCAACAATCAATATCATTGGATGCCAATCCAATTTTTTCATCTATGATGGCTCTCGTGACTTTGGTAATTAGTTCAACATTATTTGGGTCATTGTTAACTCCTCTATATTAATGAGTAGAATCTTGTGAAACTTTCCACACACCCATCTTTATTTACTTGAGATGATATCTCATTTTCCTTTTTTCATCTTATGATCCTATTGTTTCATGTTTTATGGTGGTCTTTCGATTAACAACTACATTATTCATTTGGATATTGTTTCAAGACAAGTTTTAATTTCAATTTCCTTCTTGGGTTAGTAATGGAAAAAGGTCATTATGATTTTCATCACCGTCCCATCTACCTCATCAAGGCTTGTTGAGATTAGCATGGCGCGAGAGGACTCCATAGGAATCTTCCTTGAAGATTTGAAAATAAGATTCAAGAGATGAATTTTCATAGTTGAGTTCAAATTTGTTGTTCGTTGTAGGTTTTTTTATGGGATAATTGTTGAAAACGTTCTTACTAATATTATCCTTTCTAGGGATTTATTATTCCACACTTATAGTGGATATTTTTAACTTCTTCCCTTTCATTTCAACATTTAGTCGTCCAATCTTCTAAGTAGGTAATATGACTTAAAATGCCCTGTCGCAATCAATATTTGATGTGTGATGCAAGGGTACTAAGGTCATTCCAGCTTCGTTTATTTTAATTAATCAATAATTGTTTTTATTTTCTACAAAATAACTATATCCATTTTAATAAAAAATATAGAAGTAAGTGTGGAACCAGGAAGATATTCTCTTCCTAGATTTATTTTATTCATATCTATTTAATAACAAAATGACTTGATTATATAAGGTTCAAATGATATACCTAACTAATAATTTTTATATTTGAATGTAATAGGTAAAGGATACCATGTTTTGATATATGGATTAACCTTGACCAATTGAGACACAAGTTGAGGTAGGTTTCACTCTCTTATGAATCACTCGCTAGGTTTCTTATCCATATGTGTCATATTGGATAATATATTGTGTATTTTCTCTCTGTAACATCCTAAATTTTCAAAATACATTTAAACCTAAGAATGCATTTTCTTTAAATAATTATAATTGAGGGACCTAATGCAAAAACCATGAAATGAAATTTCTTAAAGGATACTTTAGTGAGAAGAATAAAATGAGACTCAAAATACATTTCCTGATTCATATGTGAACTATGTGTTGTAATTGATTCAAAGAAATGAATGTTGGTTTCCCCTCTCCTTTTTCTCTCTCCTATCCTTCAAAATGTTTAAAAGAAATAAAGGAGAAAGAGAAAAAATATTATATTCGAAAAATATACATAAGGAATAGCTAAACTAGATTTGATGATTTATAGGCGCATTTGAGCCCATTAATTGTCCATAATTACAATAGGGGTAAAATGGTATTTTGGATATTACCATGTGTTAATTAATTTTCAAGAAAATTAGGTATATAATTTAAATAACGAGTAATATATGGTGACCAAGTTTTAGAATTTAATAATGTTCATATAAAAAGATATATATTATTTACACAAAAAGGGATACGAGTAACTAAAAAATATTGAATGAATTTATTTTGAAATTCTAAGAGTGTATTTATATTCCTTCGATAAATACATTGTAGTGGTCGAACTTTTATGATTTTTGGTTAACTTTAGATAAGTAAATAAATTCAAGAAAGATAAGGCTAGATGTGGTTCATTGTCAAATGTATCAAATAATGTGAGAAATGATAAGTGTAATGTTTCCTGATATTTTAAAAAGATAGCAAAACAAATATTGAACTCTTAGTGAAACATCATAGAAATTCTACCATTTTAGTCATTTCTTTTTGGGAAAGATTTCATGGATTTTTTTAAAGTAATTAATAATAGGAACAACTTTGAATTTATATATTGCTAATTTAGAAAGGGGTTAGGTGTCAAATCCTTTGAGGAAATGAATACATGAAACCTTTTATGCAATATTTATTATGATTTTTAATGTCATTTTGGATTGGGAACAAATGTTATGAAGTTATCAAGATGTATTTTAAAATTTTCATCTTTAGGGAAGTTCATTGACGTGATATTTGATTGCACTAACAAATTCACTCAGGGTTGAAATCCCCGAGCCTTTACCAAAACCAAAGTGCAATAATGGCACCTGCAAGCGGACGAGTCTTATCGTAGTATAGTTAAGGATAGAACCCAAAGGACAACATTTTTAAGAATTCGTGTCGGTTGAATCTAGCTCAAGTAAAACTAATATTTAGAATGATTGGTTGATTTGAGGTTATTTAAACTAATTGCAAGAAAAGTAAAAGTTGAATTAAAGTTGGGTTGAGATCAATGATATGAATTCGTTGGGATGGTACCGGGTTTCACCACCGCTACACATGCAAATGTATTCAATCATGAACAATCCAGGCAATATGTAACACTCCAAATAGAGCTGCTGCAAAACCCCCCATACGGGCGTCAGGTTTGCGTAAACATCACCCTAGGCATCAGATGTCTCGTCACCATCCGGATCACTTTACTTACGGATCTGAAGATACAGAAATCCACGGAGGTTGTGGGCCCCCTATACAAGCGTTAGGCACACAGAAGCGTCACCGAAGGCTAGATGGCTCGTCCCCTCGCGGATAATACACTTACGACCTCGATGGAATCCCATCCTATTTCTAGTTTGGGAGTCAGCCGCATTAACCGATAAGCAAGCAGGCGGTTAAAATACTAGCTAACATCAACGATTAACAAGAAGATACAAAATCCAACTAAGGTTGTGAACCCCCTATACAGGCGTTAGGCGCACAGAAGCGTCACTGAAGGCTAGATGGCTCATCTCCTCGCGGATCATACACTTACGACCTAAAGGAATCCTTTCAGAAGTTCTCGTCAAGGAGTCTAACTTGTTAAACGACGTTCGTACCTATATATAGATGTTATCGCAACATAGGAAGCACAAAGATTAAATCAAGCAATTAACCAAACTACTAGCATAACAGTTAATGAATAAATGAAGAGTTAATACATTGCCATGGAAAGTTTAACAAAAGAACATGGTTTGCATGGGCAGCGGGGCTAGTCCTCACACCCCAGTGAAAAGGGACTACTCGCTCATGGTGTGAGAAAAAAGAAGGATGAGAAAGAAAGAGAGATCCACCATGAGCTCAGTGCATAAGGTAGTCGTAGCTCGGTGAAGAAGATACAGCCTTCTACGTCGTGTCGGAGCAGATCTGGACGCGCACGGGAGTTGCCAAGACAGATCGGGCAGTCTCCCTTGCTCTGCCTTCCTTCTCTCTTCAGCCTCCTTGGTTGCAACACGAGAAGTAGGTGGAATGGAATTTGATCGGAGTTGTGCTTTGGCAGCCTGGCGGCGTCCGGATCTGATGCCCCAAATGAGGACCATGGGGGTCCTATTTATAGGCTCAGATCTTTCCCCAAACGGTTTGGGTAAGTTGCTGAAAATATCTCCTCCAACGGTCTAGGGACTGTTTGCTGCCAAACGGTATGGAGACCGTTTGGTGCCAAACGGTCTGGGCTTCAAACGGTGTTCGCATGCATCAACCGGTCCTGAGTGCGCGGCTTTTGATCTTCATTTGGTCTTCACAGTCACAGCAAACGGTCTTGACCGCATGGATCCAAACGGTCTTGGAGACCGCATGGACCCAAATGGTCTTGGAGACCGCATGGACCCAAACGGTCTTGAGACCGCATGGACCCAAACGGTCTTGAGACTGTATGGACCCAAACGGTCTTGAGTCCGCTATTGATCATGCGGTTTGCGCGGTCGACTTTAGCAAGCAGTTTCGGCATTCGATCTTTATGTATTCCAGCAAACGGTCTTGAGACCACATGAACCCAAATGGTCTTTAGACCGCATAGACCCAAACGGTCTTGAAACCGCATGGACCCAAACGATCTTGAAATGAAAAGGGCTCAAACAGTCTTGGGACCGCAAGGGCTCAAACGGTCTTGGGACCGCAAGGGCTCAAACGGTATTGGGATCGCAACGGCTCAAACGGTCTTGAGACTGCATGGCTCAAACGGTCTTGGTACCGCATGGCTCATTAGCTTAGTTGGATTCTTGATCGGAGCCAGAGGTGAAGTTAGACTTTGACTACTTGTTCAGCTTTGTCGAAACCTACATTAAATGAACAATATTTAGTTAAAACCTTGATAATCGAGTCATCTAAGTAGTTTTACACATTATGGTTCATATTGAGTGAAAAAGATATGAATAGGGTTGAATAAAAAGATAACTAAATTCCATGATGATTATGCACTCATCATTCATATAACTGTAATTATATATTGGTCAAAATATAGTCAAAATGGAAACTATACATTTAAAATAGAAGTAGAAAGGAATGTGAAGGAAAAGTTTGATGATTTTCTTTTAATTCCAAGATCTAGATAATTAACTACAATGCGATCAAATTTACAAGTACAGTATATTATTTGGAGACCATAATAAAGTGTTGGTATTGAACCTCCACCTTTATAATACATTTGGAAACTTTGATGTGGATAAGGAAATTAAATCACAGGTATTTGAATGTGATTTAAACAAAAGAAAACAAAAATTATGTATTTAATGTGCACCATTGACTATTGTTTACCATTACATAAATATAATTCATATCAAATAGATATGATATTAATAGGGGTGAGTAATCCTAGTCAAATAATTTTCTTATTAATTTTGACCATATTACTTTTAATTTTGAGGAATGTACCCGGAACATAAATTTTAAGTAGTCTTATACCATTATGAATGATTTTATTGGTTTTTTCAAAATTTAAAATCGTAGGTCCAACTCTCTATGGTAAGCAACCAAAAATTAGAGGCCTTTTGTGTGTAATGATATTAATGGACAATGCATAAGAAAATAGATAGTTTGAATTTTCCATTATAATAAGAAAACTATGATAATGTAATAATGGTTTATTTGAGATTTATAGGATGTGTAATAAATGTTTGGTTTGACTGTAGATAGATATCCACCATTTGGATGGACCTTAAATATGAAACTAATGCCCAGAATGACCATACATATTTTGAGAGTTTGGTGATTCTTTAGATTATATAAATCTCCTTTGGATTTTCTTGTAATAATTCCTCTCATGTTTTATCTTGACTTGGAAGGCAAGAAACAAACAAACATGTACAATGGGAGGGAGTTTATAAGGATTAGTGAGACTTGTGTTTTTGTGGTGTCACTATAACCACCCTTTCCCCTTCCCTTATTCTCCTTTTACCAACCCTTGTTCTTCTCCTCCTTTATGGATGTGTCATGGAAAGGGAACAAAGAAATAGAGGTACTTGACCTCCTACTCATCCAAGACGATGCCTCCCCCTCTATTCTTATAGTGGACCATCACTTGGTATAAAGTTATTACCTCCTCCTATGCCTAAAACACCGGTGAAGGCTGCCAGTGTTCTGGCCTATAGCCCCCCTTTACCCAGATGCACAATCATATAGTTGGTGCTGATATCAAGTAAAATTAAGGTGATTAGATTGTTGGGGGCCGGGTAAGGGAATTGAGAACTCAACAAAATCACCAGTATCAAAGGTAAGCGGGCCAAGCATATTTGGCACAAGTAATTTTGGTTTAGTGCATGTTTATTTATGATTATGCACATTAGTTGTTTTCATGAATTACGAATACTTTCTCAAGAAGACATCATGTATATCTATCATTGTTTGCTTGGTTGTTTACTTATAATCTATGGTAGAACCCTAATTATGATTATGATTAAAATTAATGTATCATGACCAAGAAGGTGAAATTCTATTATGATTTAAGATTAACGAATCCCATCATGGCATTAAGAGGGAGAAATCCCATCATGTTAAAGTTCACGGAACATAGTAAAGTTTATGTTAAGATAATCAGAATTGAATTAGTTTTTATATGCTTCTCGAATCAGGGACCTCAAGAGGTCGTCAAGGGATTTCATAGTAGAGGGATGCATATATTTATTGTTCAGTTCTTCATGTTATTAATTACTCATAAATGATTAATATAATCCATGCTCAAGTTTGTGTCAATTAAATTTCATGTCAAGATACTTCATGTCAAGTTGTTATTATTTTCAGTCTAATAAAGTGTCAAATATCGCTTACTGATGTGATGTTTGTTTTGCATGGTTGGGTATGGAATGTTCATAGGACTTTGAGCAAGTAAAGGATAAAAAGGACATCTAAGACTAGGATAACTTCAATCTTAGCCTGGTGGGGTTCCATTTACCAAGTCAATCCAGAGTTTTAGTCATCTTTTCATTATGCTTTGTCATGTTACCAAATATATTATATTTCATAGATGAACATGATGTGGTTTTATTTTGTCAAGTAATATGTATGAATCTCATTTCACTCAATGAAAAGGGATTCATTTATTAAAACTGCAAAGATACATAGGACTTGGAGAAAGTAAAGGATAAAAAGGACAACCAAGACTAGGAGAACTTAGAACTTAGCATGGTGGGGTGATACATCTTTTCATTTTGCTTAGTTGTGTTACCAAGTAAATAGATTTCATAGATGAGCATGATGTAGTTTTATTTTGCCAAGAAATATGTATTATTATGATTTCAATCAATGCAAAGTGTTTCATTTATTCAAATTGCAAAGATCAGCCTTTTCTGACACCCCCTTGCGTTAGAGTGCTTCTGCTCAATGACATTTATACGTCGTGAAAAAATTGGGGTGTTACATTTAGTATCATATCAATTTTGGTAAATGACCACTAGACAAATATGATACTCATAGTCACCCTAGAATGAAGAAGTTATATTAGGTGTAGGAATGAACTCCCATGAAAAAATATCATGCCCTAGAATGACTGTAGTCTACATTCATAGAAGTTATAAGACATGATGTGGATAGAGGTTTAGCTTTTTGAACCCAAGTATGAACCTAACCCTAGCTAATAAGTTGACCTCTTCATTATCAATGGTGATGGTCAGCCAATTGAGAGTTGAAGACCAATGTCATAAGAATGAGATCTTCTAATGAATTTATCCTTTATTACTAGTCCACGTGGTATGGGACATGTGTATTAGTAGGTTAGTGAGAGGTAGCATGTAAAGATCCCACACTTTGGATATGTGTCTGATCAACACATATCAAATGTAGGAGGTACCTAAAGACCTAAGGTTAAATAGTTATTTGTACATAATAATAGAGAGTCATCACAAATTCAAAGGTAGATACCCTAAGTATAGTTATGAGTTTGTTCATAAACCCTAAGTATAAGTTGAGAAAAAGACCAAAGTAATGGTTAAGTTATGTTCGCATAGAATTTTAATGAAATTTAGATGTCATGTAATAATGTTACATATATCTCTTAATGCAAAATTTTGAGCATAAATGAACCATGATGTGTTAACTACCACTAAATGAAAAGGTAAGAAAAATGTTAATGTGGTAATAGACTAAAGACAATTTTGAGGCTGAAATTCATTTTAAGGTGGTAGAATTGTAACATCCCAAATTTTCAAAATTTGTTTATGTCTGAGAATGTGTTTCCTATAAAAATGATAATTGAGGGACTTAATGCAAAAAGACCATTAAATGAAATTTCTTAAAAGGATAATAAAGTGAGAAGAATAAAATGAGACTCAAAATACATTTCCTCTTTCATATGTGCACCATGTATTGTAATTAATTCAAAGAAATGAATGTGGGTTTTCCCTCTCCTTTTTCTATGTCTCCTATTCTTGAAAATGTTTAAAGGAAATAAAGGAGAAAGATAAAAGATCTTAGATTAAAAAATATACATAAGGAATAGATAAATTGGATTTGATGATTTATAGGTACATTTGAGCCCATTAATTGTCCATAATTATAATAGGGGTAAATGGTATTTTGTCTATTATCATATGTTAATTAATTTTGAAGAAAAATATGTATATCATTAAAATAATAAGAAATACTTGGTGACCAAGTTTTCAGAATTTAATAATGTTCATATAAAAAGATATATATTATTTACACAAAAAGTGATATGAGTGACTAAAAAATATTGAAATATTTTATTTCAAAATTCTAATAACTTATTTATATTCCTTAGATAAATACATAGTAGTGGTCAAAGTTTTTTTATTTTTGGTTATCTTTAGCTAAGGAAATAAATTCAAAAAAGATAAGTCTAGATGTGTTTCATTGTCTAATAAATCAAATAATTTAAGAAATGATAAACGGATTGTTTCATGATATTTTAAAATGATAACAAACCAATTTTTGAACTCTTAGTCAAACATCACGAGAACTACCATTTTAGTTTTTTTTTGGGGGGGGGGGGGAGATTTCATGGCTTTTTTAAAAGTAACTACTAATAGAAACTAACTTTGCATATGTATATTATTAATTTAGTAAGGGGTTAGGTGCCAAATCCTTTGAGGCAATGAATACATGAAACCTTTTGTATAATATTTATTATGATTTTAATGTCATTTTGGATTGGAAACAAATTTTAGGATGTTATCGAGATTTGGTTTAAAATTGTCATCTTTAGCAAAGTTCATATAATTGTAATTGTATATTGGTCAGAATCTAGTCAAAATTGATACTATATATTTAAAATTGAAGTAGAAAGGTAGGTGAAGGAAAAGTTTGATAATTTTATTTTAAATTTCCAAGATTTAAAACTAGAATGCAATCAAATTTACAAGTGTGGTACATTAATTGTAGACCATAATAAAGTGTTGGTATTGAGCCACCACCTTACCAATACAATTAGAAACTTTGATGTGGATAAGGAAATTAAATTAATGGTACTTGAATATGATTTAAACAAAAGAAAACAGAAATTACGTATATAATATGCACAATTTAGTATTGTTTACCATTACGTAAATAGAAAAATCATCTAAAATAGATATGATATTAATATGGTTGAGTAAACCTAGTCAAATAATTTTCTTAGTTAGTTTGATCATGTACTTTTTATTTTTAGGAATGTATTTGGAACTTAAATTTAAATTAGCCTTATACCATTATGAATGATTTTATTGGTTTTTTGAAATGTATATAGTAGGTCAAAATCTCTTTGGTAAGCAACCAACAGTTAGAGGGTTTTTGTACGTAATGAAGTTTATGGACAATGATTATGAAAATAGATATTTTGAATTATCAATTAGAATAAGAAAAATATGGTAATGTAATAATGGTTTGTTTGAGATGTATAAGATTAGTAATAAATGTTTGGTTAACTATAGATATATATCCACAATTTTATCGGTCGTAAATATGAAACTAATACCCAAAATGACCACACAAATTTTGAGAATTTGGTGATGGTTTAAATTAAATAAATCTCCTTTGGATTTTCTTATAATAACTCCTCTAATGCTTTATCTTGACTTGAAAGTCAAGAAACAAAAAAAAGTGTACAATGGGAAGGAGTTTATAAGGATTAGTAAGGCTTGTGTTATTGTGGTGTTGCCTTAACCACCCTTTCCACTTCCCTTGTTCTCCTTTTGCCAACCCTCATTCTTCTTCTCCTTTATGGATGTGTTGTGGAAACAGAATAAAGAAAAAGAGGTAATTGACCTCCTACTCATCCAAGACGACGCCTCACCCTCTATTCTTACAGTGCACCATCACTTGGTATAAGTTGTTGCCTCCTCCTATGCCTACAATGCTGGTGAAGGCTCACCACTATTGTGGCCTTATAGCCCCCCTTAATCGTATGCACAATCCTATAGTTTGTGCTAATATCAAGTAAAACTAAGGTGATTATATTATGCGGAAAAAAGGGAATCAAGAACACAAAGAAATCACCAGTTTCAAAGGTAAGCATGCCTTGTATATTTGGTACAAGTAATTTTTGGTTTAATGCATGTTTATTTATGATTATGCACATTACTTGATTTCATGAATTATGAATTCTTTCTCAAAAATTCATACATTTTGTGCAAATATAGTCGGTCACAAACCCAGGTGAAGGAGGAGGGTTGGTGGTAGGTTGA
Source organism: Alisma plantago-aquatica (assembly GCA_963693085.1). Classification (NCBI taxonomy): domain Eukaryota; kingdom Viridiplantae; phylum Streptophyta; class Magnoliopsida; order Alismatales; family Alismataceae; genus Alisma; species Alisma plantago-aquatica. The sequence continues at coordinate 627,343,959 of OY856413.1, read as the reverse complement.
TAGCTAGCCATAAAAATTTTGTCACTCTTTCTATGACATGGATCCAACTAAGATGAACATGGCAGAAATGCGTATGCTGAGATGTATGTGTGGGAAGACCAGAAAAGATTGCTTGAGAAATGATTCTATCAAGAATAAAGTGGGGTGGTGAGCATTGAGGACAAGTTGGATGAGGGTCAACTCAGATGGTACAGACATGTGCAACATAGACCGACAAATGCGCCTATATGAAGCAATGCTATTGAGTCAAGAACAATAAATATAAGAATAGGAAAACCTAAATTAACATGGGATGAGCTTATAAAGAGAGATTTTGGATATCTACATCTCAACCATAATATGGCCTATGATAGAGTTAAATGGAAATGAAGGATCCATGTAACCGACCCCAAAATAGTTGGGACTGAGGCTTAGATGATGATGATGATGATGATGATGATGATGATGATGATGATGATGATGATGATGATGATGATGATGATGATGATGATGATGATGATGATGATGATGATGATGATGATGATGATGATGATGATGATGATGATGATGATGATGATGATGATGATGATGATGATGATGATGATGATGATGATGATGATGATGATGATGATGATGATGATGATGATGATGATGATGATGATGATGATGATGATGATGATGATGATGATGATGATGATGATGATGATGATGATGATGATGATGATGATGATGATGATGATGATGATGATGATGATGATGATGATGATGATGATGATGGTGGTGATGATGGTGGTGGTGGTGGTGGTGGTGGTGGGGGTGATGGTGATGGTGATGGTGATGGTGATGGTGATGGTGATGGTGATGGTGATGGTGATGGTGATGGTGATGGTGATGGTGATGGTGATGGTGATGGTGATGGTGATGGTGATGGTGATGGTGATGGTGATGGTGATGGTGATGGTGATGGTGATGGTGATGGTGATGGTGATGGTGATGGTGATGGTGATGGTGATGGTGATGGTGATGGTGATGGTGATGGTGATGGTGATGGTGATGGTGCTGATGGTGATGGTGATGGTGATGCTGATGGTGATGGTGATGGTGCTGGTGATGGTGATGGTGGTGGTGATGATGATGATTATGATGATGATGATGATGATGATGATGATGATGATGATGATGATGATGATGATGATGATGATGATGATGATGATGATGATGATGATGATGATGATGATGATGATGATGATGATGATGATGATGATGATGATGATGATGATGATGATGATGATGATGATGATGATGATGATGATGATGATGATGATGATGATGATGATGATGATGATGATGATGATGATGATGATGATGATGATGATGATGATGATGATGATGATGATGATGATGATGATGATGATGATGATGATGATGATGATGATGATGACGATGAAAACGACGATGACGATGATGATGATGATGATGATGATGAATGCTTTCTCAAGAATTCATCATGTATATCTATCACTATTTCCTTGGTTATTTACTTATAATCTATGGTAGACCCTAATTATTATTATGATAAAGATTAATGTATGATACTCAACAAGGGGAAATCCTATTATAATTTAATAGGAAAAAATCTCATCATGGCATTAAGAGGTAGAAATCACATCATGTTAAAAGTTCAAAGATCATAGTAAAGTTAATGTTAAGATAATCAGAATTGAATTAGTTTTTATATGCTTCTATAATGATGGACCTCAAGAGGTCATCAAGGGCGTTCCTACCATCAAGGGTTTTTGTAGCAATCATGTACTCTTAAGCGGGCATCATAGAGAGATGTATATATATTTATTGTTTAATTCTTCATGTTATTAGTTACTCATGAATGATTAATATAATCCATGTTCAATTTCATGTGAATTAAATTTCATGTCAAGCTACTTCATGTCAAGTTGATATTATTTTAAGTCTTATGAAGTCCCAAATACCGCTTACTAAAGTGATTTTTGTTTTGCATGGTTGGGGATGCAATGTGTGCAGGACATGGAGCAAGTAAAGGATAAAAAGGACAACCAAGACCTGGAGAACTTTAAGCTCATCCTGGTGGGGTGCCATTTACCAAGTCGATCCAGAGTTTTAGACATATTTTCATTTCGCTTAGTCATGTTACCAAATAGATTAGATTTCATAGATGAACATGATGTAGTTTATTTTGTCAAGAACTATGTATGAATATAATTTCACTCAATGAAAGAAGTTTCATTTATTTAAATTATAAAGATACGTATGGCTTGGAGCAAGTAAAGGATAAAAGTGACAACCGAAACTAGGAGAACGTTAAGCTTATCCTGGTGGGGTGCCATTTACCAAGTCAATCTAGAGTTTTAGAAATCTTTTCATTATGATTAGTCATGTTACCAAGTATATTAGATTTCATAGATGAACATGATGCAGTTTATTTTTCCAGGAACTATGTCTGAATCTAATTTCACTCAATACAAAGTGTTTCATTTATTCAAATTGCAAAGATCATCCTTTTGTGACACCCCTTTGAGTTTGATTGCTTATGCTCGGTGATATTTATACATTGTGAAAAAATAGGGTTGTTACATTTGGTATCAGAGAAATTTTGGTAAATGACCGCTAGGAAAATATGATTCTCATAGTCACTCTCAAATGAGGATATGGATTAGGTATAGGAATGAACTCCCATGAGAAGATATCATGTCCTATAATGACTATAGTCTATGTTAATAGAAGTGACAAGACATGATGTGGATAGAGGTTTAGCTATTTAGAACCCAAGTATGAACCTAACCCTGGCTAAAAGGTAACCTCTTCATTATCAATGGTCACGGCCAGCCAATTGAGAGTTGAAGAACAATGTCATAAGCATGAGACATTTTATTGCATTTCTCCTTTCTTACTAGTCCATGTGGTATGGGACAAGTGTATTAGTTGGTTAGTGAGAGGTAGCATGTCAATATCCCACATCTCTGGGTATGTGCCTGATCAACACATATCAAGAAATGTAGGAGGTACCTAAAGACCCAAGGTTAGATAGTTATCTACACATAATGATAGAGAGTCATCACAAATTCAAAGGTAGATACCCTAAGTATGTGATGAGTTGGTTTCATAAACCCTAAATATAAGTTGAGAAAAAGACCAAAGTAATGGTTAATTTATGTTCACATAGAATTTTAATGAAATTTAAATGTCATATGTTACATAAATCTCTTAATGAAAAATTATGAACATAAATGAACCTTGATGTGTTAACTATCACTAAATGAAGAGGTAAGAAAAATCTTAAGGTGGTAGTAGCCCAAAGAAAATTTTGAGGACAAAATTATTTTAAGGTGGATAGAATGTAACATCCCAAATTTTCAAAATTTATTTAAGCTTGAGAATATGTTTTATGTAAATAGTTATAATTGAAGGACTTAATGAAAAATATCATTAAATGAAATTTGTGAAAGGATAATTAAGTGAGAAGAATAAAATGAGACTCAAAATACATTTCCTCTTTCATATGTGCACTATGTGTTGTAATTAATTCAAAGAAATGAATGTTGGTTTCCCCTCTCCTTTTTCTCTCTTTCCTATTCTTGAAAATATTTTAAAGAAACAAAGGAGAAAGAGAAAAGATCTTAGATTCGAAAATATACATAAGGAATAGCTAAATTTGATTTGATGATTTATAGTCTCATTTGAGCCCATTAATTGTCCATAATTACAATAGGCGTAAAATGGTATTTCGGCTATTACCCTGTGTTCATTTATTTTCTAGAAAAATATACATATAATTGAAATAATGAGAAATAAATGGTGAAAAAGTTTTAGAATTTAATAATTTTCATATAAAAAGATATATATTATTTACACAAACAGATATATGAGTGACTAAAAAATATTGATTGGTTTTATTTTGAAATTCTAAGAACTTATTTATATTCCTTAGATAAATACATAGTAGTGGTCAAAGTTTTATGATTTTTGGTTAAATTTAGATAAGGAAATAAATTCAAGAAAGATAAGGCTAGATGTTGTTCATTGTCAAATAAATCAAATAATTCGAGAAATGATAAATGGATTTCTTCTTGATATATTAAAATGATAAAAACAAATATCAAACTCTTAGTCAAACACCACAAAAATTTACTAGTTTATTAATTTCTTTTTGGGAAAGATTTCATGTCTTTTTAAATAGTAACTAATGATAGGCACAACTTTGATTTTGTATATTGTTAATTTAGAAAGGGGTTAGGTACCAAATGCTTTGAGGCAACGAATACATGAAATGTTTTGTACAATATTTATTATGATCTTCAATGTCATTTTGGATTGGAAAAAAATGTTAGAAAGTTATCAAGATTTGTTTTAAAATTATTATCTTTAGGAAAGTTCATATAATTGTAATTATATATAGGTCAAAATTTAGTCAAAAGGGAAACTATATATTTAAAATAGAAGAAGAAAGGAAGATGAAGGAAAAGTTTGAAGATTTTCATTTAAAGTTCCAAGAATTAGATAATTGACTACAGTGCGAGCACATATACATGTGTATTATATTAATTGGAGAGCATAATAAAGTGTTGGTATTGAACCACCACCTTTCCAATACAATTGGCAACTTTGAGTAATTTAAGGAAATTACATTACATGTACTTGAATGTGATTTAAACAGAATAAAATGGAAATTATGTTTTAAATATGGACAACTAAATATTGTTTACCATTACATAAATATAAAATCATGCCAAATAGATATGATATTAATAGGGGTGAGTAACCCTAGTCAAATAATGTTCTTAGTACTTTTGACCACATTGCTTTTTATTTTGAGGAATGTATACGGAACTTAAATTTAAAGTAGTCTTATACCATTATGAATGATTTTATTGGTTTTCTGAAATTTAAAATAGTAGGTCTAAATCTCTATGGTAAGCAACCAATAGTTAGAGGCATTTGTACATAATGAAGCTAATGGACAATGTAGTTTGAATTTTCTATTTGAATCAGAAAACTGTGGTAATGTAATATTGTTTTATTTGAGATTTATAGGATGTGTAATAAATGTTTGGTTTGACTACATATGGATATTCACAATCTAGGTGGGTCTTAAATATTATACTAATTCTCAAAATGACCACACAAATTTTGATAATTTGGTAATGGTTTAAATTAAATAAATATCCTTTGAATTTTCTTGTAATGATTCCCCTCATTCTTTATCTTGACATGGAAGGGAAGAAATTAAAAAGGTGTAAAATGGGAGGGAGTTTATAAGGGTAATGAGACTTGTGTTTTTGTAATGCCACCGTAACCACCTTTTCCCTTTCCCTTTTTCTCCTTTTCCCAACTCTTCTTCTCCTCCTTTACAGATGTGCCACAGATTGGGAACAAAGAAATAGAGGTACTTGACCTCCTACTCATCCAAGATGTTGCCTCCCCCTCTATTCTTACAGTGTACCATCACTTGGTATACAATTGTTGCTTCCTTGTATGCCTACAATGTCGGTGAAGGCTCACCACTATTATGGCCTTATATCCCCCCTTTACCACAGTTTGAATGATTGTTCTCGATGCACAATCATATATTTGGTGATGATATCAAGTAAAACTAAGGTTGTTAGATTATCGGTAAAAAGGAATCGAGAACAAAAAGAAATCACCAGTTTCAAAGGTAAGTGGGCCCTGCATATTTTGTACAAGTAATTTTTGGGTTAATGCATGCTTATTTATAACTATGCACATTACTTGATTTCATGAATTATGAATGCTTTTTCAAGAATTCATCACGTATATCTATCATTGTTTGCTTGATTGTTTACTTACAATCTATGGTAGAAGCCTAATTATGATTATGATTAATATTAATGTATCATGCTTAAGAAGGGGAAACCCTATTATGATTCAAGAGGGGAAAATCTCATCATGGCATTAATAAGGAGAAATTCCATCATGTAAATTTTCAAGGATCATAGTTATGTTAATGTTAAGATAATTTGGATTGAATTATTTTTATCTGCTTCTCGAATCATGGACCTCAAGCGGTCATCAAGGGCTTTCCTAGCATCAGGGGCTTCATAGAAATCATGTGCTCTTAAGAGGGCGTCATAGAGATATGCATATATTTACTATTCAATTCTTCATGTTTTTAATTAATCACGAATGACTAATATAATCCATGTTCAAGTTCATGTCAATTAAATTCCATGTCAAGTTACTTCATGTAGTTGTTATTACTTTCAGCCTTATAGAGTGTCAAATATCGCTTACTAATGTGATGTTTGTTTTTCATGGCTTGGGACGAGATGTCCGCATGACTTAGAGCAAGTAAAGGATAAAAAGGACACCCAGCTTAGACAGGTAGGGTTCCATTTACCAAGTTGAACCAGAGTTCTAGACATATTTTCAATATCCTTCGTCATGTTACCCAATAAATTAGATTTCATAGATGAACATGATGTAGTTTTAATTTTGCCAAGAAATATGTATGAATCTGATTTCTCTCAATGCAAAGTGTTCCATTTATTCAAATTGCAAATATTTTTAGGACTTGGAGCAAGTAGAGGATAAAAAGGACAACCAAGACTTGGAGAACTTCAAGTTTAGCCCGGCATGGTTCCAATTACCAAGTCAATCCAGAGTTTTAGACATCTTTTCATTATTCTTAGTCATGTTACCAAATAGATTAGATTTCATAAATGAACGTGATGTAGTTTTATTTTCCCAAGAACTATGTATGAATCTAATTTCACTCAATGCAAAGTGTTTCATTATTTCAAATTGGAAATATCAGCCTTTTGTGACACCCCCTTGAGTTAGAGTACTTCCGGTCAGTGATATTTATATGTTGTGAAAAATCAGGGTGTTACTCTCTCTCTCTCTCTCTTAATTGAATTGATGTATTTCTTCTTGAAAGTAGTTTTGTTCTATAAGATAATCACGATTGAGAATCCTCTATTGTAATAGATATCAATTCCTATATAAATTATTAACAATTTCAAATTGAATCCTTAAGTTTATGTACATGCTTATCTTTATTTAATATGAACCTGATTACATTTTTAGAATTATGTTATTCCATTTTGTAAATGGAAAACTCAAATATATCATATATTTTTTCTTGAACTTATCTTACATTGTCAATAAATGTATGCTAGATTTGTTAGACTATTGCTATCTACATGTAAAACGATACATTATGGGGTTTGATCCCATTGTACAACCTTTCTTATATATGGGTGATTGGTTCTCTAACCTAGAATACTCTCACATAAATTATATACATTACATAGAGGATTTTGGGTGAAATTACCCCTCCCTATACAAAAATGTAAAAGTGTTCCGTCCTAACTTTTAGATGATGTAGTATGATGTATAGTTTGTATGCTACTGGATTGATTAGAATGATTCTATTATTCTCTATATTTTGTTGTAAGGACAAAATCAATCACTAGAACTTCATTGTTTCTTCATATGACGTCATATCATACTATATGAGGCCATACTGAATCCAATTTGATGCACCTAACTCCCTTTTTCATTGGAAACCTTTATACTTAATTTAAAAATCCTTACTTATAATTGCCCAGTCCATATTTTATGCACATATCGGCTTTCCTGTAATAAAACTTCATTTGTTCTTTGCTTGTGGGGTTGTTATTGATTACTTAGGCAAATAGACATGGGCATGGGTATTTGATGTTATTTGGGAGATATAATCAAAGTGGTTGAATTATCCTCTACATCCATGATTAGTTTTTATATCTTTTTCTTCATTTATTCACTCATGTGGGTGCTAGTCAAGTTGTCTTGAAAATTTTAATAGTCAGAATGATTTATTCCTTCCCTAACATCTTATGTTTGAACATACTAATTGTATAAATTGTCTTTTTACCCTTGTCAAAATTTTATGATGCTATTTGGAAAGGGGTAGGGGTATATTCCTTTCCTTCAATTGAATAAGCGAGTGGATCCCTATTGGGTCCAATTACTTACATAAAACCACATCATCATCATTGTTCCTATTATCTTAAAATTTTGTTGTAGCGTTCTTGTTATAATCTTCTTGTGATTTTATTTAGACTTGTATTCCTTTTCCATATCTTGAAATATCAATTGAAGTGACCCACCTTACCATAATGGAACCAGACTGTACTTCTCAACTCGGACCTACCAAGAGAACCCGTGTGGTCCTAGGAGTCACTAACCTATGAGATTTTTGATGGTTTCTCACTATTTAGTGCTCTTTCTCTTGGTGAACTACACCTCTAGCCACTATTTCTTGAGGTGCGCTATCAAGTCTCGTCATTCAATAGAATACACTTTACTTGATCAAGTGTCAGTTTTCCTTCACGTGAATAATTGTTGACTATCATAACAAGCGTCTCTTATCTATAAGGTAGTGATCCTAGAGGAAGTAGTGCATGGAGTTCATCATTAAAATCAATATTCATTGACCCCAGTTAATGGAGAAGGCTCTAAATTTATTCATGTTCTTGGAAGTGTTAGTATTGTCCCCATACTTCACGTTCACAAACTTTCTATTCAAAACTACTTTGTTTGTCACACTCTTATGCTCGTATAGCTGATTGACTATTTCTCAGAGATCCTTGGCAATTTCCTCCCTCAATACATTGTGGAGTGTAGACAATTCAAGACACTTTTTAACTATTCTAAAAAAAATCTTATTTTGTTTGGTACACTATGAATCAACAAACTCTTTGGATTTTATCCCTCTACCAGATCATACAAATCATTACAATACATAATATCTTCCATCTTGGGTTTCAAATATGTCAACTTGTGCTTGTAAACTTTATCATTTTCATATCAACAATCTTCCCCACTTGGATCTATATCTACACCCTGTGTTTTGATAGCACTTTGGGGAATATGCATGTATATTGTGATATGGTCAACAAGGATCTGAACAAAAATTCATAACAATGTTACAGATGAGTGTATAAACCAAAAAGGAATTGCAAGGATATAGAGAAAAACATAAAATTTTACATGAAAAATCATCACAAAGTATAAGGAAAAAACATATGGACAACACCCAAAAATCCACTATAAAGTAAAGGTACATAATCTAAGAAAATTCAACTAGATGTAGATATCGAAATTATGATGTAGGGAGATATTCTTACAAGTGCACCACATCACAACTTTCCAGGGAGACATCATATACCAATGTACAAAAATAGTGAACCTCCTACTGTGAAAAACCTCATAGTCTTGGAAGATCTACCCTGCTTCCTTTCTTCTTTGCTTTCTTTTTCTCTCCTATTATTTGTTTCTTTTCTTTTAGTTTCCAAATCGGATGATAGAAAAAACATAGGAACCATTGGTTGCTTTCTCTCAGCAAAATTACAATTCCTATTCTCTATTTGTCTCACTCACATTTCTTTCTCACAAACTTGGTGGCTAGGATTTATAATCCCTCTCACAACAACTAATAGTGTTGCAGTGGGAGTATAAAGAAATCCCAATCTTTCTACATGCCCAATCATATTGAGTATATGGGGCTCTATTAGATCTCTCTCTGTCAGTTTGCACTCAAATAGCACTTTTGAGATATTACACGTTACTTGCTTTACATGATTCTTAAGATGTGTTGCCATCTCAAGAATGTTCATGTTTTTATGTTGTTCATGCAACTCATAGTTCATACAGCTCAGCATAAGGTCTTTGATGTTTGCGGTATCATTGGCATACTTCAAATAAGCATTCATTTCATCCTCAGGTACATTTGGAGCAGGTTCCTCTAACTATGGTCTTTCAAGGACATAGAGCTTTCGCTCATTGGAGAGAATGCTTCTCAAAGTCCTACAATATATGTGGAAGTAAATCCCATTAAGTTTGTCCTTCTCAAATACTGATCGCAAAGAAAATGTGCTTTTTGTCATTATACTCTACAAAATAAAGTTTGCAACTTTGTTCAAAACACTTTTGATTAATTTGATTTGATAAGTTTAACGACAGTTTTAGGTTTTAAATTAACTATCACTCTAATATTTTGTTCAAATTGATAGCCATCACTACCAATTTGTAAGATTGTAGTGTACAATCTTTTAGTGATCCAAGATCCATGTTTCATCAAATCATGAGTCAGCTTTGATTGATTGCCCATAAATTCACTATTTAGGTAGACAACATTTGTCAATTTCATCTCATCCAACTCTTGGAAAGATGGTGTGCACAACTCTTTGTCATAGTCATATGCATACTTCTAGGTACTTAATCCCATAAGATCACCTAGTTAATCCTGACCCAAAAGTCAACACGATAGAGTGTGCACCCTTATTTGGTAGATCTACATACCTACCATCACACTTCCACGAGATAGATGGCATGCAATGATTTGGTGTAACCTACGCTTGGTCGATCAAGTTTTTCATGTGTTTCGTTTATGAAAAGCACCTTAGACTTAATATTTATTGAGGGATATTATATAAATACATATAATATCCAATCACCACATACTTATAATATGTATCATATACATTCTATATCCCACAAAAGAAAATATGTGATTATAAACACAAGCGACGATTTTGGCCATACTATTATAAATCCTTGGAGAAACAAGGAATTACTACTACCTAAGGTCTACATCACATATAGATACATGTTGTTGGTGAAGATTCATGCTCAAACCAATTTGGATTTATCGGTTATACACTTGAACTTATCAGCTAGCCTCCTGGACGCTCGGTTGGGCTTCTTGAAATGGTCGTCTAGTTCTCAGGTTCAAGTGATGTCTGGACTCCTCCATCCGATTGGTTGGACCACCAACCGATCACTACGTCCGGTTGTCTCGCCTCATCCATCCTTAAACAAATTGGTTTGACTCCTGAGTTGGTCAGTTCGTCTGGTGTAGAATGTCTTCTCATGATGAAGCATAAATTAAAACTACCCCATTTCATATTACATTGTAAGAGGGAAAACCGCAAGTTACATTCTAGGAGAAATTGGAAGAAGAGCAATAATTATACATTTGGAGAGGAGGAGAGAGGCTCGGTATGAAAATTGAGATATAAATAAGAATAAACAACCACAACCATGCACACAGATCTAGGGTTATTGTCCATAACCATTCTAACATTCGCCATCAAAATACTTTTAAGGTGGCATGTATGGATTGTGTGTATATCATATCATTATGTATATATTGCGATCGTATGTTGTATTTAATTGGATATGCACATTAATCATATTAATATTCACATTGTATGCAATAAAATAAATCTAATCATGTTGATTTAAATCCTGATACACTATAAACTGATGTGGCTTTGATACCACCATTAGAAAATCAGGGTGATAGATAAGGCAGCGGAAACAAAAATTTAAAGCTTGATTCCCTAATCACCAAGATTGTGTCAACAGCTATGTATCTCGGTAGGAATGTAATAAGAGTTATGCATGGTACTGGAGAAAGTATAGAAACAACTCTTGATGCATTAACATGTTTCTTCTCTAAGGAGAAGTGAGCTTCTTCTTCAAAAAGCACTCGAATAGTTGTTAGCAATGGCCTCCTGGTGCAACACCACAAACGGAGGTTGATGGCATCCTCCTAGAAGTAGGAAGCACCCTCCTCTCCTATAGAGTAGTCCATGTAAACCACCGATAACTCCATGTCGTGCTACCACTACCAACGGGAAGGAGTTGACCCTTCGAACATCAATTTTCTAGGATCGATTCGCTCTCCCACAATTGTCTCTCCATTGTTGTCCCTCCCTTTGATGTGTATAACTTGCTTGGGCTCTTTATTGGTTACCACAACTAGAGAGGAAAACGATTGTTAGAGCTTATTGTTGTGTCTCGAAAGCCCCAAGCACCCCTCTATTTATATGATAGGCTAGGTTCACAATTTTTAGACGATCTGGGAGTCGAACATACAAAATTCACAATTTTTTTGGAAACTATGAACGGTGAACCTATCGATTCACTATCCAACCGGTCGATTGATAGAGTGAACCGATTAGCTCATCCTTCAACCGATCAGCTTAGTAGTTTTTCTTTTTAGAATCAAATTGGCATTCAACATTTGATTAATGCAAAACATGATGTCAGCATCAAATCCTTGATCCAATCGAATTGATCATTGAACCAAACGTTCCAGATGATGAACCAGTCTTCACTTCATGAAATAGTCATTTCATGTCATGAAATGGTTGTTTCACTATTGAAATGGTTGTTTTATATGTGAAATGGTCATTTCACATGTCAGTTCAGCCAAATACTCAGCCAGTTGTTGTTTCCAATTGACTTGATACTCCAACCAGTTGGTTCAACCCTTTAGCATGTCGATTCAGAGTCTAGTCAGTAAATTATCAACCAGTGTTGTTTACATTGAATACCTAAACACTTCTCGTAATAAATTTAAAAATCATTCATGAATAAACTCCTATTCCAAGTGCATTCTATGTATGTGACCCTATAGGTCCTAAACTACGTTGGCAGTGAATGTCCATGACCAACTTACGACATCACAGCCAATGAGTAGTATCTAAAAACACATTATTTCTACCCAAGTAGTTTGGAAAGTTGGAGAACAACTTCAACCTACAATCCGTGATTAGTGTTACCATGATTATATAGGTCCTTTGTCTCTCGTATCCAGATTGAACTCGAGGATGGAATCGTCATCCTCTTCAACGTTCAATCCATGCTCCTTTAACTAAAGAAGACGGTTTGAGATGCATGTGAGTTCACATATCACATATTGAATATCATGAGTATGGAGATATATTTCTCAGTCTTTCTAATCAAGAGGCATGGATATCAATCTCCCATAGGAGAGGAAAATCCCATTTGCATCCATCACACTCAGTCTTCATGTGTCACAGAGTACCTGAGAATCACCTTTATGGAAAGCCTCATTCAAGGTCACATTGGATGGTGTCAAAACACAATGAACAACATGTGATGAGTGTAGTAATTGTAGGTCTAAGAACCACAATCACCAGTATTACTATGAGATTTGATTCTGACTACCATTCCATGGTATCCATGTATCACTCTCAAGATGGGTATGTTTGATACATTGTTCTCTAACATGCATGTGTGTTTTTGACTTGATATCATATATCATGACTAGTGAGACTTTGTCATCAATCAACACACAGTCTAGACTTGTGTTTTATTGTTGTCTATTTTTCTTCCGCAGTAATATCCCACTAGGGACATAATCAAGAATGTATTTACTCTTAGCATACATATGATCTCATTGTTCAGGTCATCAACCTGAATACATATGTCATCGAGTAAAATCATTCTTTATACATCTATTATATATGTGTCAGTATCTCATGATTGAGATAAACATAACAGACGAAATTATCTTTATCAATATCAAATTTGGTATATAATGCCCCATTACAATTATCGTAAAATTGTCTCTCAGGGTATACATACCAACAAACATGTATCTGACGATGCTACTGACGATCACCTAAAAAGATTTGGTGACCCACAAGGTGAAACTCATGTCCTAGTGAGAGATCTTACTCTCAACAACTTTTATTTCTTACAGGATATTATGGAGTTAAATAGATGTAGAAGACAATATGACAGGATTGAAATATCAGATATGAAAGCTTCATTAATAACAAGCATAATTAGAGTCTTATTTGCATAATTGAAAGGTTAGCATTATTAAGAAAAGATTAGGAATAGCTAACATTGTAAGCACAGTTGATTTCTCTTACCACATTGTACATCATATAGATATTAAAAGAAGCAAAGTAAGGGTTATAATCCAATGTGAATCGTTGAATAACCCTAACAATGATGCTACATAGTTGGATTACATCTTTTATTAATCCATGGGGAGTTTGAGGTGTACCACTCAAACTTCCAATTGACCATTATGAAGTCACAATAAGTTCTGTATATAATCTAGAAGAGTCGAAATCCTATGATCTCTTCCCCTCAGTTAGTACGAGTCTGCCACAGTGACATATCAGTCAAGATACAATCACCCTAGTCCGCCCTTGATACACATGACATGGCACTAGAAATCAGGGTACTCAACCCTATCATTTGAGGTATGACCGCAGCCATCCTAAATCACATCATATATACATATAGATTCATCCAAGGTACAACCTCAATTATTCTCCATAACCTGGAGATCAGGATGACAAGGATATACCCTCCCTGAGCCTACATATACTCAATAGTATACAACTCCATTTTTCCCTTTTGGAATGCTCGTTTCCCTATCCAACAAGTTTTGACACTGGAATAGTTCTATGGCTCAGGACACTACATGATTAGGGATTCACTTGAATAGTCATCGTCAATTGGGTGAGTTTAGGCTGCATCAATAAAGTTACATACAAACCCTAAACCATTTCTACAAAATCATTGATATATAACAACTCTAAAAGAATAATGTGTATGAGATATATTTTGTATCACAACATCATAGTATAGTCCATTGTCACCCACGAAGAGGATTAAACTTCCATTACGTCTCAAAACACACCTAAAAGCCATTTAGGCAAAAATAACATTACTTCCTCAAATACATCATTGTTATTCAATACCATGTACAAGGCTTAACATGTCACCAACACACTTATTACCTTCAAACCTAGCATCAGGGTTCATCAATCATAAGAATAGTTACGAAAATCTTAAGAGTAACCTAACAAAGTTACTTTTAGCAATGTGAATTGTGTCTATCCATGATTTCAATAATAGAAGGAGATAAAGTTATTAAATTGATCACCATTCAACTATTATAAAAATGATTTAACAATGTAGATTGGATGTGCATCATGAATTCACATTCATAGATAAACCATCGGTTCTTTATCACATCAGGCAAACACTTGGATAAACCATCATTTCATTAGTACACTTAGGTAAATGTTAAGGCAACCAGTGTTTCATTTTCTCTCATAGATAACTCATTGGTTCCTTTTATACAGAAAAAAATACCATCGGTTCACTCTTATACTTAGTCAAAAGAATAATCTCTTAAACCTAGAATCCCATCAGATTCTTAATGTACTTAGACAAATCAAAACCATTGGATGACTTAAGCACTTAGTCAAAAGAATGACCATCAGATCATTGACAAACTCAATCAATACAATACCATTGATCTATTAGTATTACTTAACCAAAACATAACCATCACTTTAAAGGAATCTATTGGTCCAAGGATAGCAAAACCATCAAATTAGATATTAGATAAAACATCATCTTATACATCAAGTACACTCATCTTTTCATTAATGAACATAACTAAAACCATTGGATGATTAGTATACTTATCCAAAAACAAAACCACTGGATCATGGTCACTAGAAAGATGGTTTGTTCATATACTTAGCAAAATTATAGACTCATACATCATACAAGGCATAAACATCAGATCATGGGCTTTGACAAAACTATTTGTTTCCTTATTATCATAACCATCAGTTTCTTTGGTACACTAGGAAAACCATCAAATCATGTACCTAGGGAAGCCATCATTTCATGAACTAAGTTGGTTAATCATTTCATATACTAGTAGGGCCATTGGTTGCAAGTAATATGTAAGCCATGAGTTCTCAATACTATGTGAAAATGAGCTCTTCTACACTTAGTAAAAACCATCATTTCAAATGCTAGGTAAACCATCAATTGATTTACTTGATGACAACATCACTTTAGGTATCAAGTATGGTCATCGTTCATGAATGAAGTGTAGCCATTGTTTCCCAAGATAAGTCAAACCATTGTTTCTCAAGTTAAGTAAAGCCATTGTTTCTCAAGTTAAGTAAAACCATCGTTTCTCAAGATAAGTAAAACCATCATTTCTCAAGTTAAGTAAAACCATCACTTCACTTACTATTGAAACCATTGATTTATATACACAAGTAAGACCATCAACTCATAGGCTAAGTATAAACCATCCTTTCATAGTTCTAAGTGAGAAATTAGTTCATTATACTTAAGGAGAAACCATTGTTTCCATACTCAAGGAAACTATCAATTCCTAAACTTGCAAGGTTTAGGTAGCTTACTTTCAAGAAGAACATGCACAAGATCTAGAAATAGTTTACACTCACAAATACTACTATATATGCTCAAATCTTACCCAAAGGATCACTTTTCTACATATTACTACATTTTTAGAGCAAGATCTACATATAGAAAGTTTTTAAAGTAATCAAGAAATGGGATGAAAGTTATATAACTCACCTCAAGGAGGATGATGAATGTCCAAACAGAAAGGTAGCTTGAAGGAGAGAAGAGAAACCCTATCTTTAGCACTTCAAACGTTCTAAGAGATCTCCTTTCCTCAAGAAGAAGGAGTATGTGTAGCAAAGAGGAGAGAAGAGGTTCTTATATCCATATGTTCAAGTTCTAACAAGAACACCATGGATTTTCCCTAAGAAGAAGAGAGAAGAAGGAGAGCAATAAGAAAAATGAAAATAACAAAGAAGGTCTTACTTGTTTAGGGAAATAAACTAGGTTAGGAAGCTTCAAATGATCCTAGAGAAGGTATATTCACACCCTAGAGCAACATGCAACCAAGATTGACCAAGCTTTGTCCTCAGGAGCTCTCCTTCTTCCACTAAGAAAGAGAGTCAGACCTCTCAAGCAACAAGAAGAAGATGAAGGCGATGAAGGAGTGCAAAAGAGTTCGTTTGGTAGAGAGGAGAGGAGCATATGAGACTATGAAGAGAGAGAAAGTTTTTTGAGGATTGAAAGAATGCTTCCCATGTGTCAAAAGGTCGAAAAATCACATTCATGCAAAGAAGATCTAGATCAGTTGTCAACCTAGGTGAGCCATCAGTTGTATCATCAAAAGATCCATCAGATCATGCCCATACTTAGCCACATATGCAAACCCTGATCCACCATCGGTCGGTGCATACTATATGGAAAACCATTGTTTCTTGTGCCTCAGAAAACCATTGAATCCCACGCTACAAGGAAAAATCATCGAATCCCAGACTCTCGTAGTGGAACCAACGAATCCCTAACTTACTTAGAAGAACCATTGAATTCAGGTTATTAGGTGAGAAACCCTAGGTCCTCAACCTTAAGTAGAAAACATTACACATCTAGGTGAATCTAGGTGTTCAAAGGTGCAACTATATAAAATATGTTAAGAACATTTATGATGCACATTATACATGTGAAGATTATAGGAAAAACCCTATATATTGGAAAATTACATAAAAGGTTCATATAAGCACATAATATGCAAAACTCAATCAGACAATGTCCAAACTGGACCAAACTTGGAATTTAGCTTTGTCACATGATATCAAATCATAAATTAGGGTTTCATTAAGGTTTTAAAGGACCCAATAAAGTTAAGAAAGCATGTCTAACCATAAATCCAGGTCAAGGGTCTAACGCTCATCTCTTCTAATATTATTCATATCATGATGCATATTATCTCCATAGGTCAGATAATAATTATATGGAATGTTGAACATCTTCCTCCCATTAAACAATCTTGAGGAGTTAAACATGGACATTTTCTTTCTCCTTGTATTTTTGTCCTATGTATGGATTGTTTTAGTCAGGCCATATAGGTGGAAGTATATAAACATCATTGGAAACATACAACTTTTACTAATAAGAAGATTCAATTCTCACACGTATGTTTTGTTGATGATGTTGTTCTATTTGGTGAAGCTTATATGGTAAAAAATAATGCATCCTAAAAGCTTGTGAAGTTCTCAAAATGCCTCCGGTTAGAAAATTGCATAGGAAAAATTGTTAGTCTATTTCTTCAAATGCACTCCAACTTCTACTTGTAGGGCTATAAGTCAAAGGTTTAAAATACCTCAAGTATGGGACTTCACAAAATACTTCAGAATTTCTGATTATTCATAATAGAAATTCATAAGAAATTTATATGGATCTACCTAATAGATTCCAAGGTAATATGAATTCATGAGAAAACATGAACCTCTCTCTTACAAAAATGATAATGCTAGCAAAGTCATCCCTTACAACCACAGCGCTGCATATCATACAATCCTCAAATTTGCCTTTTCAATTTGTGACAAACCAGATCAAATCACTAAAAACTTTATATGGAGCAGTGGTACACAAAAGAGTATCACAAACCTAGTAGCTTGGGAGAAAGATCCAGTTGGTGATGGGAACAACTGTTGGTATGTATGCCCTGAGAGCCAATCATGGGATGATTGGTGGGATACATTAAGATTGATTTGATAAACATCAAAGGCAAGCTTCCAATTATTTCTGGTTCAGTCATATGAGATGGTGATAGAACAGATTGAATGTCTAGAGAATGACAGTACTCAATGACGTATGCCTTCAGGTTGAGGACCTGAACGATGAGATCATACGGATGTTAAGAGTTTGTACATTCTTGTTATGTCCCTAGTCGGATGTCATTGTGGAAGGTAGATAGATAGCAATGACACACAAGACTAGATTGTGGTGATGACAGAATCTCATTAGTCATGATATAGAGATATCAAACCAAACACATAGGTACTTGTTAGAGAACAAGTGTACCGGACAGACCCACCGTGAGTTTGACACATGGAACCATGAGATGGTAGTCACAGTCAGTACTCACAGTGATGGTGGTGAGTGTGATTCTTTGACCTGAAATCACTACACTCAACACATGTCGTTGGGCACACTTTGACATCATCAAACGCAGTCCTGAAACATGGGTTGTTATAAAGGTGATGATTGGGTGGCTTTGACACATGGGGCTTTTGAGGGGTGAGTGATAGATATGGGATTTGTCCCTCCTGAGGGAGTTTGATATCCAAGGCCACTTGATGAGTAGGATTGAGATAGGTTTGGGCACGCATGTGTGAATCGGTATGAGATATTGATGTCATACATATCTCCTTCAATCTACTCTGAGATCAAGAAAGTGAATGAAAGTTGACAGGATGACTGTTCCATGCCTTGATTTCATTCGGGATATCAGTGACAAAGGAATTATACATTCACTGTAACACCATTCATGGATTGTAGGATGAAAGTTGTTCTCCAACTTTCTACTTTCACTTGGGTAGCAATGATGTGTGACTAGGCACCGCTCTTTGCTTGTGAAGTCATAAGTGTTATGGACTTTCACTGCCAACGAGAAATGGACCTGTAGGGTCACACACATAGGATTTAACCTGGAAGAAGAGTTTTGTCCACAAGCAATGTTTAGATTAATTACTAAAGGAGTTTAGCAGTTCAATTAAACACTCAATTAATCGATAGCTCAATATCATATTGTTCAAGGTGTTGGACGCATTGATCAGAGTATCAGATTGATTGAAATCACAATTGACTGATTCTGCACAACCTGTACTCCCAACCGATAGGCTCAAGTGTTGAACCGGTCAGCTGAGGTTGCTGAACCGGTCGGCTCAAGTCCAGGGTGAATCGATTGCTTCAAGTGTTGAAACGATCGATTCAACTGGTGCAACCGAGCAACTTGGGAAAGTAGGATTGGTGAGAATTTTCCTTTCGTTTCAAATTGCCCAATTTGATTGGGAAATAGGATTGGTATTTGATACCAATTGGAAACAAAAGAAGGAAAGTCAATCGGGAACTGACTAGGAACCCCAACTGACCGGTTCACTTGTGAACTGACCGGTTCACTTGTGAACCGACCAGTTGAGGTGTCCCAACTGACCGGTTCACTTGTGAACCGATCGGTTCAAGGTCCCAACCGACCGTTTCAGTTGTGAAATGATCGGTTCAGGTTGCGAGTTGGTTTTTTTTGTGGAAAATCTCAAACCCTTCTACTCCTGCTTTAGTCCCATATTGTCGGGCACAGAGAACCCTGTCCCATGACCCGCCTATATATAGGGGTATTGGGGACTTCTCAAAGTACAACTCAATGCAAGCCGGTTGCTTTGTAAAGTTGTCGTTCTCTTTGGTTTTGGTAACCGAGAGAGCCCGAGCAAGTGCTACCCGAAAAGGGAGGCACAATAAGGGAAAGACAACTACAGTTGCAACTGGCAGCAGGAGAGTGTGTTGGCGACTAGTACGTCAATAGGAGGGTGCGACTCCTTCCACTTCCTTGTGGGACATGGAGTGTGGAGTTCCAGGTGGTCCGTGTGGACTACTACAGAGGCGGGAGGACACTACCACTCAGGAGGACAACTGTCATCCGACAGTCCAGTAGGAGGAGGAGTCATCAGTCCCGGTGTGACCAGGAGCTGCACAGATGCCGTCTAAGACTGGAGTTGAAGATCGCGCATTGCACGAGGTATTGTCGCCGAGCAAGCCTCGGGACAAGGTATGATTCCACAAACCATCCTTTCCTAATATATAGACTTTGACGCGTTTCCTCGGTATGGGTTTGGGGAGAAATTTTTTTTTGCTTCCGCTGCCTTCTCTGCCTCCCCTAAAACCCAACAGTGGTATCAGAGCCACATCAACTGCTCTATATTTTAGGAATATCGATATGATCGATTTTGGTTTGTCGCTTTTATTTATTGCATGCGATGTGAATAATATTGGCTTTATGCATGTCCAATCCTAAATCCACAAATCCCAATTACATATATGATATGTATTATTAATGCACTTGATACGCATCGCCCTTAAACGAGTTTTGTGGTGGATGTGTAGCATGATTATGGCCTATAAACCCCTATCTGTGTGTGGTTGTTTGTGGTTAATGCATCTCGGTCTGCGCATCGATCTTCCCTTTCTCCTATTCCTGATGTAACTCAAAATAATTCGAGATTCTTTCCTACCTTTTCTCCCCCCGAATGTAACTCGGGGTTTCCCTTTTAAGCATTGTAAAAATAGGATAGATTTTATTTCCTGTTATGTCGAAGACCGGAGGACATCTGACGACAGCTGAATGATCGGTTCAAGGTGTGAACCGATCGGTTGATGTTCCATACGATCGGTTTAAGGAGTGAACCGATCGGTTGATGACCGTTTTGAGGAGCGAGACGAGCGGGTGGCGGCCATGAAGAGATGCATGACGACCAGGCGAACCGATCAGTTGGAGGAGCCAACCGATCGGCTGGTGGCACCCAGACGACCGGCCAGAGAGAGCAGATCATTCATGAGATGAGTTGATCAACTCGGAAGGCAAAGGCACAGATTTCATCTTGTACAGGTTGCATGTGATGTAGACCTAGATGACCATGATTCCTCTTGGCTCAAGGAATCACATTAGGATGGCCATAATCATCGCTTTTTATCATTTGTGCATGTTTTCTGTGGGATATAGCATGTATATGATACATACTATGTATTGTGGTGATTGGATATGTATATGTATATAAAAACCAAATACCTCATTAAAATATTAAGTTTTATATGCCTTCAAAATGTGACACACGTGAAAAGCTTGATCGACGAAGTGTGGGCACGCCCTAGCGTGGTGCACCGTCTATCCCGTGGAAGCGTGAAGGATGAATGTGTGGGTCTGCCCTAGCAGGGTGCATATTCATCGTGTTTGCTTTGGGTCAGACTTAACAAGGTGACCTAGATAGGATCTAGCACCTTGAGGCATGGAGATGCTCATGGCAAGGAGTTGCATATGACATCTTATCAAGAGTTGCATATGATGCAATTGGCAAAAGTTGCCTACCTGAGAGATCTAAGTTGTGGGCGATCAGCTCTAGCTGACTCATGACTTAGAGGATTTCAGGATCTTGCCCACTAGAAGGTTGTACGCTGCAATCTTCTGAATTGATGGTGAGGGCTATCAATTTGAAGTAAAATAGTGGGAGTGATAATCAATTAAAGGCCTAATTTTTATCGTCAAACTTTTCAAATAAATCAAATAAGTCAAAAAGAGTTTTGGACTAAAATTGCATATATTTGCTTTTGTTAAAATAAATGGTTAATCAACAATAATCACTTTATTTGCGATCGGTCTTTGAGACCAACAAATTAAATGGGAATAATTCCACGACTGGTTAGGATGATGAGAAGTGTTCTCAATCAAAGAGCAAAAGCTCTAAGTCCTAGTTATACCAGAACCAGATGAACTCGATCCCACCACATCAATGGCTGAAAGTATGCTTATGGAAGCATACCGAGGATGACATTGATGAGGAGTGCTTGATGTTGTGTTCTTTGAACTATGAGTTGCAGATACAACATGAGACATATGATGTCTCGAGGACACTATCCTAGTATGTCATGATAGAAGGAGATCCAGTAAGGTATTCACACACTCAATATGATTGGGTATATGTGGAAAACCTGACTAAGAAGGATTCCCTCTGAGCCAAGAGTTGGCTATTGGTATGATACTGCAAATGTTGCGAGAATCATACAATTCATGATAAGCTACAACATGAACAACTTTGACAAGCGTTGACAGAGCTATTGGACATGTTGAGGATAGTAGAGGCAAAGATGAAGAAAGACAAACCATAATCTTTGATGTGATTGAAGAAAAGGTAATCTTAAGGGCAAGGACAAGGGCAAAGCAAAGAAGTGTTCTGATGCTAGCCAGCAATCCAAGCCGTCTTCAGCCTCAAGGCACATGGGGAAAGGGTGTATGAGGGATTTCCCTCTATATCTGGAAGAACAAAAGAAGATGAAGGAGGGGATGGAGATCTCCACCTAAGGTATCATGAAATGAACCGCTTCTTTATCTGAGGTATATGATACCAAGATATGAATATGTCATATATGATATGCAATATCCGCAAAGAAGTGATGGCCTTTGTGAAAGGACCAAGAAAGGAGTACCCATCATTGGAGCAAGTGTTGCTTCCATAGATAGGAGTACCTTTCAGTTTATTTCAACCTAAAGGGCACGAAATAGAGTTGAGAACTGCTATTTCAATTTGCCAATAGATAGAAACACTTTATTTTTGCATATTGTATGACAATTATGGCAATTAATAAAGTTGATGTTTCAATCTTAAAGATATGATCTTTGTGGCAATGCCTTGTTTATCTTGTGATACATGGTATGCATAAGATAAAATGATACCTGAAAGTTATAGATAACTCAAACAATCTAATTAGCATCAATCATGAGAAATTCATTTCTAGTTTCCATATGATGGATAAATCTAGACTCTTTTGGTTAGAGAACCAGTAAGAGACATGAATATCTTGGACATGATTAATCAATCTTCACTAATATAGTGGGAGAATGGTTATCCAATTAGGTATAATACATGTGATGTATTTACATACCTATTGGAATAAATGCTAATACTTATAATGGTGTTTAGAGAAATACCAATATGAATATCTTGAAGTGTTCAAGATTATCATAGATGAAGTACAAATTTAGTAAAGTATTAATTCTTGATGAGATCAATGAATGAAATACTTGGACCAAATGTTTGAGATCCTTATGAGTGATTATGATAGTGTATCATAGTGAACTCATGATTAAGGCATGGTGATGTCTAAATCAAGAAGGAATCATACTCTAAGGAGTTAGAGAATGATTATCAAAATAACTGAATTCTTCTTAATAAAAGAATACCCCACACTAATAAAGGACATTAAGAATCACAAGGAGTTGTGAGTTCGTATATCCTTGACAGATACACCTCAATTATCTATGTGATGAGTTCTTCATATGATGAGTCAACTATCTAGATGAATATGAGGAATCAGATTTTGAGTTATGGTATAAAACCATTACATCCTAAATGACTTCCATGTGAACCATAATGTATGACCTTGATGGTAGCACTCATTGGATCATATCCATAAGTGCAAATAAGTCTTAAGTGTTAAGACACATGGATAACATTTTAAGAAGGATGATGCTTGTTTATTGCAACTTAATGACTAAGACATTTGGCATATGGATACTAAAACCGCATTCCTATGAGGAATAAAACCAGGATGTGTACGTGACACAGCCTATAAGGTTTATGAATCCACTAATGCAAATGAAGTCTAAAAGTTACAATGGACTAATCAATATGATTGATTGAGTACAAGAAACTCAAAATTGGATCTTTACTTTGATGATATAGTCAAAGGGTTTGACTGATATGTCAAAGATAAAGAAGGGATCTATGATTTAGTGGGAGCGCGTTCACATTCCATATGTTGATGTGAAATGGAAATGTTCTAAAATGGAAATCCAAAAGTGGAAATTATCTTTAAGGAAGATAGAGATGTTTCCTATATGATAGTAATAGAGATCTATAGAGATAGTTCTCGAAAAATCTCTTGACCTGGAAAGAGAAAGCATACATTGGCAATTTGTACTGAAGGGTTCAGTATGCACAGATTCAGTGGGAGAATTCTTGTCCATGTATATGGATATTAGTATCCCAAGGCCAAGTGTCCAATTCTTATGAAGAATGGGAACACTAAGAATAGATATGGATCTATCATGTATGTAATCATCCCATTGTCTTGCATGTATGACATGGCAAGAATAAAATGCATTCATCATCTTGTATGTAGGACATAACAATATGATGTGCTCATCCTGATAACTCGTATGTAGGACATGACGAGTGGATGTATGTCTACTTCTAGTAAGGGTTACTGGAATACCATAAGAACTTGATAAGTACTTGGGAAGTACTAGTTCTATGGAGATAAGGAAGAGTTCGATGTAAAGAGTTACATTGATGCGAACTTCCGAAAGGATAGAAAATTAATCGCAAAATATACATAGGATGTATAAAAGTGAAAGTTTGTTGATAATTGGAAGTGTTCCAATAAAACCATTTAAAAGGGAAATGTCGAGTATCTGTGTGTTAGTGAACAGCAGTGGATACTATATGGATCTGAAAGTTCATGAGATGAACTTATATTCCACTCATTGATGACAAGTCTGGAATCCTTGATCATGCAATGTGGCTAAAGGTTAGCAAAGAAATACTAGATCGCATATTACGGCAACTCCATCTCATATGTATAACGTACCGCGAAGAGATGAGAAACGTGTAGTTTAAACTGACTTTGGCAAGGTGTTTCCATTACTCACTATGTTGGCACTAGAGCACAGTAACATGTGGGACATGTTGAAGATCACTATGAATATGATTCAAGGTGATTGGCTCGCAGTGCAAGTGGGAGTCTGTTGGTATGTATGCCCTGAGAGCCAATCATGGGATGATTGGTGGGATACATTAAGATTGATTTGATAAACATCAAAGGCAAGCTTCCAATTCTTTCTGGTTCAGTCATATGAGATAGTGATAGAATAGATTGAATGTCTAGAGAATGACAGTACTCAATGACGTATGCCTTCAGGTTGAGGACCTGAACGATGAGATCATACGGATGCTAAGAGTTTGTACATTCTTGTTATGTCCCTAGTCGGATGTCACTATGGAAGGTAGATAGACAGCAATGACACACAAGACTAGATTGTGGTGTTGGTTGATGATAGAATCTCATTAGTCATGATATAGAGATATCAAACCAAACACATAGGTACTTGTTAGAGAACAAGTGTATCGGACAGACCCACCGTGAGTTTGACACATGGAACCATGAGATGGTAGTCACAGTCAGTAATCACAGTGATGGTGGTGAGTGTGATTCTTTGACCTGAAATCACTATACTCAACACATGTCGTTGGGCACACTTTGACATCATCAAACGCAGTCCTGAAACATGGGTTGTTATAAAGGTGATGATTGGGTGGCTTTGACACATGGGGCTTTTGAGGGGTGAGTGATAGATATGGGATTTGTCCCTCCTGAGGGAGTTTGATATCCAAGGCCACTTGATGAGTAGGATTGAGATAGGCGTGGGCACGCATGTGTGAATCGGTATGAGATATTGATGTCATACATATCTCCTTCAATCTACTCTGAGATCAAGAAAGTGAATGAACGTTGACAGGATGATTGTTCCATGCCTTGAGTTCATTCGGGATATCAGTGACAAAGGAATTATACATTCACTGTAACACCATTCACGGATTGTAGGATGAAAGTTGTTCTCTAACTTTCTACTTTCACTTGGGTAGCAATGATGTGTGACTAGGCACCGCTCTTTGCTTGTGAAGTCATAAGTGTTATGGACTTTCACTACCAATGTGAAATGGACCTGCAGGGTCACACACATAGGATTTAACCTGGAAGAGGAGTTTTGTCCACAAGCAATGTTTAGATTGATTACTAAAGGAGTTTAGTAGTTCAATTAAACACTCAATTAATCGATAGCTCAATATCATATTGTTCAAGGTGTTGGATGCATTGATTGGAGTATCGGATTGATTGAAATCACAATTGACTGATTCTACACAACTTGTACTCCCAACCGATCAGCTCAAGTGTTGAACCGGCCGGCTGAGGTTGCTGAACCAGTCGTCTCAAGTATTGAACCGATCGGCTCAAGTATTGAACTGATCGGCTCAAGTCCAGGGTGAACCGATTGCTTCAAGTGTTGAAACGATCGATTCAACTGGTGCAACCGAGCAACTTGGGAAAGTAGGATTGGTGAGAATTTTCCTTTCGTTTCAAATTGCCCAATTTGATTGGGAAATAGGATTGGTATTCGATACCAATTGGAAACAAAAGAAGGAAAGTCAATCGGGAACCGACTAGGAACCCCAACCGACCAGTTCACTTGTGAACTGACCGGTTGAGGTGTCCCAACCGACCGGTTCACTTGTGAACCGATCGGTTCAAGGTCCCAACCGACCGTTTCAGTTGTGAAACGATCGGTTCAGGTTGCGAGTTGGTTGCTTTTTGTGGAAAATCTCGAACCCTTCTACTCCTGCTTTAGTCCCATATTGTCGGGCACAGAGAACCATGTCCCATGACCCGCCTATATATATAGGGGTATTGGGGGATTCTCAAAGTACAACTCAATGCAAGCCAGTTGCTTTGTAAAGTTGTCGTTCTCTCTGGTTTTGGTAACTGAGAGAGCCCGAGCAAGTGCTACCCGAAAAGGGAGGCACGGTAAGGGAAAGACAACTGCAGTTGCAACTGGCAGCAGGAGAGTGTGTTGGCGACTAGTACGTCAACAGGAGGGTGCGACTCCTTCCACTTCCTTGTGGGACAAGGAGTGTGGAGTTCCAGGTGGTCCGTGTGGACTACTACAGAGGCGGGAGGACACTGCCGCTCAGGAGGACAACTGTCATCCGACAGTCCGGTAGGAGGAGGAGTCATCAGTCCCAGTGCGACCAGGAGCTGCACAGACGCCGTCCAAGACCGGAGTTGAAGACTACGCATTGCGCGAGGTATTGTCGCCGAGCAAGCCTCGAGACAAGGTATGATTCCACAAACCATCCTTTCCTAATATATAGACGTTGACGCGTTTCCTCGGTATGGGTTTGGGGAGAAATTTTTTTTTGTTTCCGCTGCCTTCTCGGCCTCCCCTAAAACCCAACATCAACACTATTGTTTGGAACAAAAAATGTCTTCGAGGTGACTCATCACCCATGACCCGTCACAAAAAGTAACACAGTAGTACTGGAGCAACTAAAAGACTTGACAGTTTCAAGTTTAGTGATAGAGGATGGTACATTGGACGTGGACTTCTTGAACCTTTTCTTGTTGAGGATAGTGCTATTTTTTCAATGCCCTCTCAAATCAATGTACTTGGTGGGGATGATATCTACTGGAAAAATCACCTGCATAGTTTCTTATCAGTTAAATAAAATGTACAACACTCTGATTATCCTCAAGTTCAAGCATTCTTAGGGTGAATGGGATATTGTAGGGAAATATGGCTACAAAATAGGTAGTAGAAACAAATATTTAATTGTCATATTCCCCTTTAACAGAAGATTTTGTCAATAACTATGTAATGGGAAGTATGGTTTGTGATACTATACCTGGTCTTGGAGCAAGTCTAGTGAAAATACTCTTGTAGAAGTGTGTGCATTTCTTCAGGTCACACATGAACAATGTATGTAGTATCTCCTAGTTGAACACCATGGACAACAGCTTGGCCTTGTCCTCCTAGTGGTAGGAAATAGCATCCTCGTATCTATAGTAGTCCACGTGGACCATTTGGAACTTTTGTCAGATTAGAACATAGACAAGAAGGATTTTCCCCTTCTAGTGGCTGTAGTAGCACCAACTTGCTCTCCCACAATTGTTCTTCCTTGTTATCCCTTCCTTTATCAATTAGGACTTGTTGGGGTTCTCTTAGTTACCACAACCAGAGAAGACAACGATTGTTAGAGCCAATTGATGTATCTAAGAAGCCCCCAGTGCCCCTCAATTTATTGGAGGGTCTGGGTCAGGATTCCCAGTCTGTGCGGGAGTTGAAGGGTACGGGATTTCATGGAAGACAACGATTGTTAGAGCCAATTGATGTATCTAAGAAGCCCCCAGTGCCCCTCAATTTATTGGAGGGTCTGGGTCAGGATTCCCAGTCTGTGCGGGAGTTGAAGGGTACGGGATTTCATGAATTTTCGCATCTTGCAAGTGGCAAAATAGTCAGTTTACAGGTGAACCGAATAGTTGGCACATGAACCAATCTTGAATCATTCATTTCATGACATGTTTCCCAATCCCAATTCTATTGGATATTAATATCTGATTTAATGTACATCATGATGCCATCACTAATTGTTGAATCAATCGAATCGATCCATGAAACGGTTGGCTCATAACCTGAATTGGTCAATTCATGGACCTAACCTGATTGGTTCATTTCCTGAACTGGTTGATTCATGGTATATATTTCCAATGTTGGTTCTATCTAACCTGACACTCTTAAACGATCGATTCAACACTTGAACCACTCAGTTCACAGTCCAGTCAATCAACATTTTACCAATGTTGTTTAAATTGAATACTAAGTCTTTAGTAATGAAGCTTAAACTATATTCATGAATGAACTCCTATTTCAAGTGTATCCAATGTTTGTGTCCCTATAGGTTCCAAGTTACATTAGCAGTGAATGTCCATAACTAATTTATGACATCACAAGAAATGAGAGGTATGTAGTAGCAAATTTCTACCCAAGCAGTTTGGAAAGTTGGAGAACAAATTCAACCTACAAAATTTATGATTGGTGTTATATGTTGGATAAATTGGATATTATGATAAATCCCTTTGTTTCGATGATGACAAACATTTCATTCTTATTAATCTAACGAGCTACTTGAGTGTGCAGGACTAAGATGGATGGCAAAGCAACTAGGGAAAATCCACAAGCTAAAATGTTTATATTTTCATGCAATGTAATCATTGTTGTAAAAACTTGTACAAATATATAATGTACAAGTACTTAGAATTGCATGTAAATCAAGCATTAGATTTTCCCTAGCCAAACACCATAGTTAGACATGTCATCCCATTTAAATAGGATCATTTATGCACACTCACACATATAATTAGTGCCTAAATTGAAATCTTAAAACAGGATCATTCTCGGTCGACAAACTCCTCGACCGAGACACTCTTGGTCGACAATCTTCTCGACCGAGAAAGATCCAAAGTAGACGTTAGACACAACAGACAAGTTAGTTGGCATTTGAAGAAAGACGTTGCAAATCACTTGTTCCAGAGAGCCTGTCGGTCGACAAAAGTTCGACCGAGTAGGTGTCTCGGTCGACCATTTGTCGACCGAGATGGTCTCTGACAGCAACTGCAGAATAAATTAATTAGTCGTTGTTAAAGCAACAACTTTGTACCTAACGGCTAGTTAAGCACTTAGAACCCCCTAGAAGTTATCTAGAACGTCCTTAAGCATACTTAGGCCATTCCTATAAATAGGACAAGCCATAGGACACTAGAATTCACTTGTTACACTTGAGAATACACTTGAGCATACTTGAGCAATCTATTGCAAGCAATTTGAGCACTGTGATCATTAGTCTACATTCTCCTTAGCTCAATTTCGTGTCCTATAGGCTAGATTCTCCTATCCACAGCAATCACAAGTTCACACACTTGGCTAGGAGATCTATATGCTTGATCTAGGCATATCAAGCCTTGGGCTTAAAGGATAAGTTGTAACTTCCTTTTTCTTTCTTGTTCCTTTTTATCTTTTGTACTCTCCTTGCTACTCCTAGGGTTGGAGGCTGCGGATTGGAGAGGGTTGACTTCTCAGGTGGAGAAGGGGACTTCAAGCTACTTCAAGAAGGCTATCGCAAGGGAAGCTACTTCAGAAGGCTGGTGCAACGGGAGTTGGTGCATCTACTTCAAGGGAAGGCTGCTTCAAGGTTGGCGATTACTTCTAGGTGAAGGCTGCTTGAAGGGTTTGGGAAAAGAGATTGTATTTTATGTAAATTCCTTGCGAGGTAATAAAATAAATTTCTTTTCAAATCCCGGTTGGGTAAGCAACCGGGTAGTGGATTGACGGCTATAGTATTTGCTATAGTTGGAACCACTCTAAACCTTGTGTCTCCTTGTCCAATTTTTTCATTGTGGTTGTTTGAGTTGAATAATTGTTAAATTATCTATAAAACTCTATTCACCCCCCCTCTAGTAGTTTTCAATTGGTATCAGAGCAGGCTTCAAGGAACCCTAACTAGGTCTTGAAGAATGGAGGGAAATGGTGAAAAGTGCTTGGACGAAACCACTACATGCTGCAATTGGTGTTTAGGAACAAGCCACAAAACAACCGGATGCCCATGGAGATCAAAGGAAGAGGATAAGCATAAAGAATGCCTTATTGCTACAACTAGTGAAGAAGAAGAAGAAGAGGTAAGTCTTTTTGATTTATCCAAAGAAGAACTAGTTGCTATTATTGAAGAAACACATAATAAATATGTTGAGTGCAAAAAGAAATTAAAGAAATCAAATAAGGAAAATGATGATCTAAATGTTAAACTTGTTGCTCTTGCATCTGAAAATGAGGATCTTAAAGAGGGAAATAAATTTTCTGATCTTAAGTTAAAATCTATGGAAGCCGATTGCAAACTCCTTTCTGTTGAAAATTCAAACTTACAGACTCAAGTAAACGATCTTCAAAAACAACCACTATTGTGCACCGATATAGATTATGACACTATTGTTAAAGAAAGAAATTTATTGTCATCCAATCTAGACCAAGCAAAAATAGACATTAAGAAAAGAATGGATGAGATTGCCAAGCTACAACAACAAGTTCGTAGTTTAAATAACCATGGCATTCTTGATAAAATTCTAGAAATCCCTATCAACAAATTGGGAGAAGGGGACTAGGTTACAAGCCTAAAGGAAAATCTCATCAACAACCTAGTCAGAGAAAGTCACAAACCCAATCTATATATGTACCTAAAAGGACATCCTCACCCAATGACAACATAGGACACAACCATAGAAAAAGATATGAAGTTGACTCAATATGTTGTCATTACTGTTTGCGCCTTGGTCACTATTCATTTTCATGTCCTTATAAGAGAAAAGATGTAGAGCTAGTTTGGGTTCCAAAACCTCCAAACTAAATGAACAAAATCAAGTTGAGATATGACCAAAGACATTAGTTGCATATTTCTATGTCTATCTCAACTCTACATAATTACAAATGTAAATGAAATTAATATTAGTTTGTTCCCTAGATGATTTAAAGTCTAAGTCAAATGAAAAGAAAATTCCTATTTTCATATGATTTTTTCGTAAAAGTATTTTCTGGTCCATTCATATGCTAATTATAAAATGGAATTATCATTGTATGCATGGATCCATGAAAATATATAAGCAAGAAAAATAATTTATTAGTTATATGTTATTGCTTGCAACAAAATCTCTAACTCAGTATCTTTGAAATAATTAATTGTGTCTCCAATTAAGTAGTATGCTTCAACTTGATATTTAAAATTTTATGCAGATATTATACTCAATATATTCAATCTGAAAAATCTGCAAAATTTGCCTCTTGGTCAAAATAAAACTTGACTAAGGGACGCTATGGTCGTAGTCAAGGGCGACCTAAAATAAGCTTCGACAAAAATTGCTTATTTGGAAATTCTCTCTTTGGACCTAATCTTAATATAAATTTTTCTTGAAAATTAAATCATTTGTTATCATTTAAGCCTTAAATTATCCCAATATTACTCCCTTAGAATATCCATATAAATGCTCTACAAAAATAATCTACCTTTTGCATTAAAAATTCAGCTTTAAAATTTTTACTCAGTAAGTTTGTCGGTCGACGAATTCTTCGACCGAGACCCTCTCGGTCAGCTCACCTCTCTCGACCGACAGAATCTAAACAGAATTAATATCGGACAAACTTTCGGTCGACAAATGCTCGACCGAGACAATGTCGGTCGACAATTGTTCGACCGAGAAATAGCCGTTGGATACGACCGTTGTAAACCGACTGTTATGACCGTTTATAACCGTTATTTGACCGTTGGGGAGCCGAGTGGCGCGTCTGCAACACGACCGTTGCGGACGCTCGGTCGACGAATCGTCGACCGACCTGGTCGCTGGAATGTTATAAAAGGAGGCAAAAACGGGTCACCAACTCACACTTGCATACTCTTGCTTCCATAGTCCCTCTCTAGTGCATTTTCGTGCTACTCTTCAGCATCCTCATCCTCCAACCTTCCTTGCTTCTTCTCCACACTCAAGTAACACAAATGGCCTCATCATCAGCTGCCCGTGGGAAGAAGAAGGTCGCCGGAAGAAAAGGAAGGGAAGCTCGGGAAGCTACTCCACCACTGACGATCATCAACGACATCGCCTTCGTCGATGGAGATGCTGGTGATCGGTATCTACGGCTTTCCTCCAAAGCCCCTCTTCCACGACGACCAGTCGAAGTCATGGACTTCATCAACATAGTCGATCTGGAAGATCTCTTTGAAGTGCAAAAATTGAAGGACTTCATCAATCCCTCTTTCCCTTTGTATTCCACTAAGGTAGTCAACGAATTTTATGCCAATCTCATATCCCATACTGAAAATGAAACCACTTTATTCTACACCATGGTCAATGGGCATAGCCTTAAATTTACCGAAGGGGATATTCTTGACATGCTAGAAATTGACATAGATGAATACCAAGATTCCCTTGATCTCACCACCAGAAATCCACTAAATCAACTCTCCCAAGATGATCATACCATTAGCCTTAGTGACATAAAAAGAGCTATTTTTCAATCCAACACTACTTGTCATGAAGATAGGGGAACCTACTACGCTATAAATCTCAAACCAGCCTGTAGGATTGTAAATCTCATTGTTTCTACAAATATTCACCCTAGAGCCAACAAATTTGAAGTTCCAATATTCCGTATGTGCCTCATTTATGCCATCATAAGCCGCATCCCCACAAACTTCATCCGTATAATTCTTAAAAACATGATTGAGTTTTCTGGCAATCCACCATATGCGGATTTCGTTTGCCAAATTACTCAACATTTTCTTAAAACATTGAGGATATGGGATATACATGGGAGCGTCGACCACAAAAGATAAGTAAGAATACCGTAGAGAAAATGGGAATAGATTTTGGTCACAAAAGGGCTAGAGTAGAAGGAGAAACATCTCATCAAGACATACCACCACCTCCTCCTACTACCCTACCACAAGACCCCATTCAAAATACTCTTACTTATATTGCTGGCTCCCAATATCACCTTAGTAGACAATTAGACTACAATCATCATGCCATGACATATTTAAACCAACGAATGCAAACCCTTTCCCCAAACCAAACTGATGAATATCCATATTCTTTAAATCCAGGCATGCTCAATCCATACAATCCTTCGTACAACTACTATCAAACTCCACCTCCACCATCCATGGATCTAACGCATACTCAATTTTCATCTATGCAATTGCAAGATATTGTTGCTCATTTCCGATTTGACCGAGTTCCTACATTCTTGGAAGCATATGCTTTAACCAAGACGGGAGCTCTAGATTGGCAAACCTTGGTTCAATACTATGGAGCTGAGCCATTTATTGGGAAAGATCCTGACGTTGATGTAATTCTTAAATCTTTTCAGTGAGTGTTGGAGTAATATTAGTTGTAATGACTTGCTTTGAATGATTGTTATGGATCACTTTTGTATGATGTGTCTATCTTTCCATGCTTATTAATGAAATTGTTTATCTTTTTGTTGATTTGGATGGATATCTTTTCGCATGTGAGACATCTTGTAAATAAATGGATTATAAAGACTATTATTGTAGAGCATACAAAATAAAGGGAGAAATAAATAAAACCTTGTGGCTAAATTGATAATGATCTATGACAAACAGTTCTCCAGAAACATTCTCGGTCGAGTCACTAGTCGACCGAGACACTGTCGGTCGAGAAATCGTCGACCGAGCAGGTCTCTGTTGTCAAGTCTGAAATAATTCTGCTGCAAATGATTGCTCATCAAATAATTTTAAACCAAGGATGCATGTTGAACATCATTTGTGAAACAGAGTATTCTTTTATGCATATGGACACTCTTCCAACATATTGCAAAGCATTTAAGTCTTTATTTGGGATATCTAAGGGGGAGATCATAAAAACAACTTTGACCATTTGATTGAAGAAGCTTACAAAAACATTGTAAACCACCATGTGTAGACTGGAAATTTTCATTGATTATAAAGAAATTTATGAATTTATTGAAAATAGTATCTTGTACTTGAAGGAACTCTCTACCCAAAACAGGGCTTAACATCCCTTGCATTTGGATGGAGACATTTTTATGTACTCTAAGATTAGAGGATTCTCATATCATTTCAAGGCTTAACATCCTTTGCAAATAATTGAGAAATAAATTATGGATAAATTAGACAAAAATCCATGTTCCTAATAGGATATCTATTTAAGGGGGAGCATAATATAAAATTAAGGGAGAGAAGAAAAATAAAATATTCAACTTGGATATCTTTTTGAAATGACAAAGGGGGAGAAAGAATATAAAAAATTAAAAATATAAATGAGTTTCATAACATCTTGGCCAGCACTCACTTGCAAAACATAAATGGCTACAAAAGGTAATTTTGAGGTATGAAACTCACATGCTTTATATTTCCTTATTCCATATTTAGGAAATGTTTGTCATCTTCAAAAAGGGGGAGATTGTTGGATAAATTGGATATTATGATAAATCCCTTTGTTTCGATGATGACAAACATTTCATTCTTATTAATCTAACGAGCTACTTGAGTGTGCAGGACTAAGATGGATGGCAAAGCAACTAGGGAAAATACACAAGCTAAAATGTTTATATTTTCATGCAATGTAATCATTGTTGTAAAAACTTGTACAAATATATAATGTACAAGTACTTAGAATTGCATGTAAATCAAGCGTTAGATTTTCCCTAGCCAAACACCATAGTTAGACATGTCATCCCATTTAAATAGGATCATTTATGCACACTCACACATATAATTAGTGCCTAAATTGAAATCTTAAAACAGGATCATTCTCGGTCGACAAACTCCTCGACCGAGACACTCTCGGTCGACAATCTTCTCGACCGAGAAAGATCCAAAGTAGCTGTTAGACACAACAGACAAGTTAGTTGGCAGTTGAAGAAAGACGTTGCAAATCACTTGTTCCAGAGAGCCTGTCGGTCGACAAAAGTTCGACCGAGTAGGTGTCTCGGTCGACCATTTGTCGACCGAGATGGTCTCTGACAGCAACTGCAGAATAAGTTAATTAGCCGTTGTTAAAGCAACAACTTTGTACCTAATGGCTAGTTAAGCACTTAGAAACCCCTAGAAGTTATCTAGAACGTCCTTAAGCATACTTAGGCCATTCCTATAAATAGGACAAGCCATAGGACACTAGAATTCACTTGTTACACTTGAGAATACACTTGAGCATACTTGAGCAATCTATTGCAAGCAATTTGAGCACTGTGATCATTAGTCTACATTCTCCTTAGCTCAATTTCGTGTCCTATAGGCTAGATTCTCCTATCCACAGAAATCACAAGTTCACACACTTGGCTAGGAGATCTATATGCTTGATCTAGGCATATCAAGCCTTGGGCTTAAAGGATAAGTTGTAACTTCCTTTTTCTTTCTTGTTCCTTTTTATCTTTTGTACTCTCCTTGCTACTCCTAGGGTTGGAGGCTGCGGATTGGAGAGGGTTGACTTCTCAGGTGGAGAAGGGGACTTCAAGCTACTTCAAGAAGGCTATCGCAAGGGAAGCTACTTCAGAAGGCTGGTGCAACGGGAGTTGGTGCATCTACTTCAAGGGAAGGCTGCTTCAAGGTTGGTGATTACTTCTAGGTGAAGGCTGCTTGAAGGGTTTGGGAAAAGAGATTGTATTTTATGTAAATTCCTTGCGAGGTAATAAAATAAATTTCTTTTCAAATCCCGGTTGGGTAAGAAACCGGGTAGTGGATTGACGGCTATAGTATTTGCTATAGTTGGAACCACTCTAAACCTTGTGTCTCCTTGTCCAATTTTTTCATTGTGGTTGTTTGAATTGAATAATTGTTAAATTATCTATAAAACTCTATTCACCCCCCCTCTAGTAGTTTTCATTATATTGATTGTATAATTCCTTTGCCACTAATCTCCAAATTGAACTCATGGCATTGAATCATCATCCTTACAATGTTCAATACATGTTCCTTAAACTAGAGCAGACTATCTGAGATATATGTAAACTCAATATCATATATTGATCATGTGTATGTGCATGCTTTCCTCAATCTTTCTTGTCAATTATCCTGGATATCAAACTCTTGCAGGAGGGACAAATCCCATCTACATCACTCACAGTCATCCCCATACATCACAATGCACCCTAGCACCACCTCTATGGTAATTGTTATTCAATGTCACAGTGGATGATGTCAATGTACATCGAACAAAATGTGATGAGTGTAGGGACTTTAGGTCTAAGAACCACAATCATCACTAACACTATATCATTTGTAATCATAGATTTCATCTTCATTTTGACTATAATTAACTCTTTGACTATCCTATAAATACAAAGATTCCAGATAGGAGATGCTTACTTCAATCTAAAGATTGATCTTTGTAGCTTATAGACTCCATTTGCAGTAATGGAGTTATAACACCTTCAGGTTGTGTCACGTACACATCCTCTCAAATATTCCTATTAAAGAATGTGGTTTTAATATCCATATGCCTAATCTCATAGTCTTGGTGAGATCTAATGACAAGCATGATCCTAATTGACATAACCATGACAGTTGGTAAAGGTATTTCATCATGTTCAACATTTTGAACTTGTTTGAAAACATTTACAACCAATCTGCTCTTTTAGGTTATTCATGTTGGTTTCCCTCATGAAGACCCAACTTCACCCTATGGGTTTTACTCCTTTAGGTGGTACCACCAAGGTCATACCTTGTTGGTGTACATAGACTCCATTTTGGATAAATGACTCAAGCCATTTCTTAGATTTTGGTCCATCAATAGCTTCTACATAGGTTGTTGTCTCATTATCATATGACGAACACACCACTATTATGACTTTTAAGATATCACATATCATTCAAGCTCATGGTGTATTCTATTAAAAGTACGAGTCTTGTGTTATATATGGAACTTGAGATTCCACAATAATTTTTTATTATCATTGTTCTTACCTTACCTCTTTAGATTCAATGTTTTCTTATTGATCTTGAACTTTGAGTTTTACTATTATCCCTCTGATCCCTTTGGAACTCAGCTATCCTTATAACAAAACACCTTTGTTTTTGGACTAGGATGATAGTAGTATTCAACAAACTAACATTTACGTGATTTTGGATAAATCTATTCAAGAAACCATATTTCCTACATAAGCTTTGTTATAAGACTTGTCGGGACACCTCCCAATCCATATCTCACATATGGTGTCTTCTGAACCTATTTAGATAATACATTTTTCAGTGTAAAGCTTGTGCCCAAAGAGGAAAGAAGATAATTTAGATTCATTGGTAATTTCATCATGACTCATCAAGGTGTGATTCCTTATTTTTAATACATCACTATTTTTCAGTTGAAATTCATTGTGATACAATATCATAGTTTTTCTAGTAGGTCCTCAAACTCTTGGTTTAAATTATTTCAACATTGATCATCTCAAAGTGTCTTGATACTTTTACCAAGTTATTTACATACTTCCTTTATGATCATCTTGAACACTTCAAGAGATGCATATTTGTATTTCACTAAACACAAATTACCTTATGAATTGAAGTTATCAGTAAGTATGATGAGGTACTGCAACTATCCATAGCATTTATTCTAAAAGGTTTGTGTTCATCAGTATGTACAAGCTCTAATAGAATACTCTCTCTCCCACTACATTTAGTGAAAGTATTGTTGTCATCTTGCCCAATAAATAAGACATTCATGTCTCTAATGGTTCAATAACCAAAGAGTCTAGATAAACATCATCATGGATTCTCAAAATGCATTTCTCATTTATGTGCTCTAGATGAAAAAGTAATAAGTATTGATTGTTTGAGTTATCAAGTTTTAATATTTTGGTATTTGTGTTATAAACATTTATCTTTGGATCTAGAAAATAAAGATCATAAGATATATGTGGTACTTTCCATAAAATATCACATCTTTGGAAACAGAACATTAACTATTATTCATAATAATCCTTGTCCATACATGATGTTGAAAGTAAAATGTTTCTATTATTGGCAGATAATAGTAGTCAATAAACTCTATTACATGTCACGTGGGCTCAGATAAACTATAAGCTTTGATTGTTGTGGCAACAACTCTTGCTCCATTTGTGAAGAATAATCCAGCATTTCCCTTTCATAAAGGCTTACTTCTTTTCAGAACCTACATATTCGAATATATATGAGATATGCATCATGTATCATATACCCAAGGATGAAGAAGTAGTTAAAATTATCTCATAATGTATATACATGAAGTGGAGATCTCTATCCCTTCCTTTGTTTAGTTCCTCTGGGTATTGAGGGAAGTTCCTCTTCTAGTGTCCAAGTTGGTGACAGTGGTGACAATTGCCTCCCTTATTCACCTGTCCCTTTGCCTTAAGCAATGGAGACTTGGGATTTTGGCTATATTTATAAATCTTCTTAGCTTTTTTTTCTTTTAGACTTCCCCTTTGATTCATTGATCATCATCATAGACTTGGTCTTGTCTTTCTTCATTTGTGCCTCAGATGTTCTTAACATGCCAAGTAGCTCTGTCAATGGCTTGTCAAAGGCATTCAAGTCATAGTTCATGACAAACATACTGTATGATTCTGACAAAGACTATAGAATTGCATCAATGGCCAACTCTTGACCCAAGGGAAATTTTAGTCTAGTAAGGTTCTCTACATACCCAATAAGTTTGAGTACATGACGACCTAGTGGATCTCCTTCTTTCATGTTACATTTGAACAGTGCCTTGGAGACATCATATATCTCATGTCTTGTCTAATCTAGGTACATGTTCTTAGATGTGTGACCAACTCAATAACATCCATGTTCTCATGATATCTTTGCAACTCATAGTTCATAGAGCATAACATTAGGCATTTAAATATACGACATCTTTAGTATATTTCTTGTAAGCATCCTTGTCAACCTTAGGTGTAGTACGAGTAGGTTCATATGGATCTAGTGTCTCTAGGCCATAGACAAGTTTGCATATCGATAAAAGATGTTAAAAGTAATCTAAGTAGGTTTCCTAACACTAAGTTGTGAAACTAAGATGAGTTATCATTAACCTTAATCTTATCAGGTTTGAATTTTAAGGACAAAATTCCTTTTAAGGAGGGGTGAATGTTATATCCTCAATTTTTGTAAAATTGAAATATATAAATATGAGCCATGAATTTTTAAGTCAACTTCAATGGTATTATTGGTGAAATAATAATTTCCATTCTGGCATGGGTGCTTGTGGCACTAGATAAATAAATAAAAGGGAGTTTTACATAAATTAATGATAATAGCTTATGAAATGTTGCATAAAAAGTGTGGAACAATATCTAGCCAGAAAGAAATAAGAAACATGGTGTTTTAAATAATACAAAAGGATAATTATAAAGACAAGATTGACAATGCCATGTATGCTCTTGGTTCAAGGAACATGGGTTGAATGTTGAGAGGATGACGATTCTATGCCTCAAGTTCACTTTGAATATCAAAGACAAAGTAATTATACAATCACTAAAATAGCTTACACAGATTGTAGGTTGAAGTTGGTGTACAACTTTCCATTCACTTGGGTAGCACTGATGTGCGACTAGGCACTGCTCTCTGATTGTGATCTCATAAGTTAGTTATAGATATTCACTGCCAACGTGATATGGGACCTATAGGGTCACACACAAAGGGACTCATCTCGAAGAGGAGTTTAATCTTAAATGATGATTGGATTGATTAGCAAAGTGTTTAGGTACTCAATTCACGCAACAAATTAGTTGACTGCACTTCCATCCAATCATCTCACTGGGTGAGATTGTCGTTTGGAGTGTCAAATGATTGGTTCAAACGGTGAGACGGTTGTTTGGATTGTCAGGATAATCAGAAATTGAATTGGCTAAGTTCTACTCAAACTGAGGTGTGAATCGACTGATTCATTCTGTTGCACTGACTGTCTTGGCTCGACTCACCAAATGACTGTCTAAGTGAGCAAGATGATTGTATCACATGAGAGAGATCGCTCATATCATGGGGAAATTCGATTGCATCAAGGATTAGTGTTGACGTCATGGCATGCATTAATGGGATTCAAATTGTAAAATTCATGTGCGAACAGGAAACATGGTGAAACGAATGTCTGGGCATACCGGATGACTATCTCGCATGTGAGATGGCTAACATGTGTGAAATGATCGTTTTAGATGTTGCAGGCTACGAAAAATCAAGATCTTTGGGTCCCTTCCACTCCAGCATAGACTGGGAACCCTGGCCCTGGGATCTACAATAAATAGAGGGGTATTGGGGGATTCCCAGAGCACAACACAGACAATTGTAAATCAGTCTCTCTAACAATTGTTGTCCTTTATGGTTGTGGTAACCAAGAGAGCCCAAGAAAATCCTACCCGGCTAGGGAGGGATAGCTACGGGAGAGAACAACTAAGGATCATTGTTGTGGTAGAGCACATAGGTGACTAGTACACCAACAGGAGGTACAACTCCTTCATGTTCATTCTAGCATGACGACAGGATTTCTAATTGGTCTGTGTGGACTACTTTAGAGGTAGGAGTCCTTTGGTTATTTCTAGGAGGACAATGTTAGTTTGCAATTTGTTGTTCATGGTGAAAACCAGGAGCTGCACAGACACCGTCTAAGAAAAACTAGAAGATAGTTGCAATGAAAATGAGTTGTAGTCCCTGGACTTGCTCCAGGACCAGGTATAAACTCGTTAAACCATCCTTCTTATTTTATAGTATTTAATGCGATCTTGATGTTATGGAAATATAGATAGATAAAAAAAATTATATCTGCTGCCATATTTTGAGCATGTATTTCCCAGTAATGGTATCGGAGCCACATCAATTTACTATGTTTTAGGATATTTGATATGATCAGATTTTTTCTTTTATCATTTATCTATTACATACAATGTGAATATTTAAATTGTCTCATATGTATATCCGATCAAAGACCACATAATCCAAAACTAATATATATATGATATATAAGCAATTTACACATGCTGCCCTAAAATGGTTTCGATGGTGGATGTGTATCATGGTTATGGCCACTAATCCAATATGTATGTGTGGTTGGATGGTATAGTTTTATTCGTTTTTATCTCAGTCTGCAAAATGAACCTATATCTCCTTATTCCCAATGTAAAGTTAATTCATTCCTATCTTTGCTCCCCTTAAATGTAACTCGAGGTTTCTCTCTACAATGTAATAAAATAGCAATAGGATAGTTTTCTTTCTTGCAACGATGACGAAGATGATCATTGCTAGATAAGACAACCACTTCGTGAGATGGGACGGCCATTTGTAGGAGCATGGAGGACAGTTTGAAGGAACTAGATGACCGCATGGTAGACCCAATCGACTGTTTGGAAGGTGTCTAGACATCGGTTTGACAAGAGGCCATATGATCGTCCATAAGGATCAACCGACCGGCCAAGAGGTGAGACGACTGGTTCAAGGGTTGAATTGATCTACCCAGATTGGCAAGCACAGATCTACACCATCAATAGGTTTATACATGTGATGTGATGATTGTCCTAAATGGTGGTAATTCCTTGTGGCTCCAACGAATTACAGTAGACA
This sequence comes from Alisma plantago-aquatica, assembly GCA_963693085.1. NCBI lineage: Eukaryota > Viridiplantae > Streptophyta > Magnoliopsida > Alismatales > Alismataceae > Alisma > Alisma plantago-aquatica. The sequence goes on along the minus strand of OY856413.1, from coordinate 627,301,990 downwards.
TTGCCATAACCATCACTTTTTTATATTGCATGTTTACGTTGTGGGATATAGTATCTATATGATATGTACTATATATGTGGTGATTGGATACAATATATGTATATATATGACATATATATAAATCCCTCAATCAAACATATTAAGTCTAAGATGATTTCCATTAGAAAAAAACATAAAAAGCTTGTTCAACTAAGCGCAAGTTATGCCCTCTTGTGGTGTGTCATCTACCTCGTCAAAGTTTGATGGTAGATATGTAGGTTATGCCTTTGCAGGGTGCATATCTATCATGTTGGCTATTGGGTTGACTGGTGATTCTTAGAGCGTCTAAGCCTAGAAGCATACATATGATCATGGCAAGGATTTGTGCATATCATGTATCAAGAATAGCATATGATGAAATTGGTAAGTTGTCTACTTTAATGATTATTATTTATTGTGTCGTTGGTCGGATCATAATCAAATCATTTTGGATATTGCTCATTAGAAAATTGTTTGTTGCATTTTTCTGAATTGATACTTGAGAATTATCAATTTGAATAAAATAATGAGAATGATAGATAAATAAAGACCTAATTAATATTTCTAAAATCGTAATCAAATCTAATCAAAATGAGTTTTGAAAAACTTATAAATTCTTTTGTGGCAACCAACAACAATCACTTTTCTTTTTGATTGGTCCTTAAGAAGGACAAGCTACATGGGAACAACTTTCATGACTGATTTAGGATGTTGAGAATTGTTTTTGCACAAGAATGCAAGCTCTATGTCCTATAGATTCTAGAACCAGATGAACCCCTTCCAACTGCACCTAGGGATGACAAGGATGTTACAAGAAGCACACTGAAGATTTCATAGATGTCAAATGTTTGATGCTATGCTCCATGTACTATAAGTTGCAGAGGCAACATGAGAACATGGATGTGATTGAGATGGTCACACGTCTCAAGAACATGTTTCAAGATCATATAAGACAAGAGAGATATGATGTCTCCAAGGCACTGTTCAAATGTAACATGGCAGAAGGAGATCCAGTAGGTCTTCATGTTCTCAAGCTTATTGGGTATGCGGAGAACCTAGCTAGAATAGGATTTTCCTAGGTTCAAGAGTTGGCCACTGATGTGATTATGTAGTCTCTACCAAAATCATACAGTCAATTTATCATGAACTACAACATGAACAACTTTGACAAATCACTGAAAAAGTTGTTGGGCATGTTGAGAACAACTGAGGGACGGATGAAGAAAGACAAGCCCAAGTGTATGATGGTAATCAGCAAGACAAAAGGGAAGTCTAAACGCAAAGGAAAAACTAACAAGAGTTCTAAAGTTGGCCAAAAGCCCAAATCTTTAGACCTCAAAGCAAAGGGAGGAGTAAAGAAAATAGACAATTGTCACCATTGTCACCAGCCTGGACATTGAAAAAGAAATTGCCCACTCTGGTTAGAGAAACTAAATAATAAGAAGGAAAGAACTGAGGCTTCCACTCCAAGTATAAACATTGTAAGATAATTTGATTACTTCTTCATTTGGTATGCGATACCAAATAAAGATCTGACATACCTGATGTGCAGCATCTGACAAGAAGTAAAAGTTCTCATGAAGGGACAAAGAGTGACAAGGCGGAGCATGAGTTGTTGGATCTATAGTCTATATATAAATTTATCTTAACCCAACGGGCATGTAATAGAGTTAGTTGAACTGCTATTTCATTATGGCAATAGATAAAAACATTTACTTTAAAGCATCCTATATGACAAGCATGATAAATCAACAAAGTGAGTTTTTGATATTTCTATTTAGTAAGATATGATCTTGTATGGCTATGCCCAAACATCTAACTTGTCTTTGAATGAAAGAATCTCAAGATGAATGTTTACAACATGAATACCAAGGGATTGTAATTAATAACTCAAGGCTATCATTAATAATAGTCACCTTGGACGTACATATAAGAAACGCATGTCTAGAATACATACTGATGTTAATCTAGAATCCCTTGGTTATCGAACCTAAGGAAACATGCAAATCCTTATTTATGCACAATACGACATGACATCCTTCACTAGATGTAGTAAGAGGATAATCATTCCATCATACCTCATACATATAATGCATGAAGTTCTTATGGAATGAATGCTATAGATAATTACTTATACCTCATTTCATTTATTGGTAATATGATAATATGTACTCGATAAAATAGAAAAATAAATCTCTTGAAGTATTTGAGGATATTATAAATGAAGTATGACTTTGATGAAAGTATCAATAAACTTAGATGAGATCAAACGTTGAAATACTTTTACATCAATACCTTGAGAACCTTCAACGAAAGAACTGTGATAATGTATCACAATTCAAATACATCTAAACATGATGATGTGTCATAATGAAGGAATTATATCATGATGAGTCATGATATAATTATCAATTAATCTAATCTTCTCATATCTTCATAAATATATACCTATCACTAAAACATTTACCATCTGAATGGTTCATAAGACATCATATATGATATTATTTGGGAATGTCCCAATGTGTCTAAAGGATTGAAACCTATATAAAGAAAATAGTTTTTATAGGGTTGATCCACAAACAATAATTTTTTAGTATTACTATTAATCCCAATCTTATAACAAAAGTGTTTTTACCAGGATAATTGAGTTGCCAAAGAAATAGTGGGAGTAAAAGTGGAACTTGAACTGTTCAAGTTCAACTAAAGGGTACAATGAAAACCAAGAGAATCACAAGTTTTTGTGGAATCTCAAGTTTGTCTAAGGACATAGAATAAAATAAATTCTAGTCTAATATGTATGAAATTGAAGGATTGTGAATCCAACAATTCAGATAAGTTGGTCATAAAAGGATGAGCCAACTAATCGACTAGAAGCTATTAAGTACCATAATATGAGTAATGGCTCAAGGCCATTATGGATTCCATGTAATCTAACAAGGTAGGACCTTGATAGAACCACCTAGAGGGGTAAAACTTGAAGGGTTCACTAGGGTATTATGGAAAAGATCTATGTGGATAACATAAAAGGACAAATTGGTTGAATAATTTTTCCAAATTAGTTCAAGTTGTTTTAAGATAGAAATACCTTTACCAATTGTCAAGTGTGTTGTCGTACTTAAAATAGACTAAGAGATTTAGCATGTGAAGATAAAAACCAGATTCCTTAATGGAAATACATTAGAGGATGTGTACGTGACACAACATAAAAGGTTTATAACTTCAAGAATGCAAATAAAGTTTATAAACTATAAAGTTCAATCTGGGATTGAAACAAGCATCTCAGAGGAGGGATCTTTTGACTTGATAAGATAGTCACAGACTTTGACTCAAATAAAGATAAAAAATGAAATTTGTGATTACAAAATATTTAGTGGGAGCATATATGAATATTTCACATATGATGAGGAATAACATCTCAATATTGTGAATATTGAGAAATGGCATGAAAACAACTTTGACAATGAAGGAAAAGGTGAAACATATTATGAGGAAAGGATCAAGACCTATGTGATAGTTCTTGTATGTTTCACAATATAAGCTTGAGCACATACGATAGCAATGTGTTGAAAGAGTTCAACACGGAAGGATTCAATGAGAGAGAATCTGGATTAGTTTCTCATGAACCATATGTTTCTTGTAAAGAAAGGAAATGACATGATTAAGATGGCATATTCTGTAGCAATGGGTCTATCATGAATGTTATAAATATACCTATCTTGTATAATCTTATATGTATTAGCATAACAAGATGATATTAAATTCCAATAAGGGTTATTGGAATGCCATTAAATATATCCATTAGTACTTGAGAAGTATTCAAGGATCAAATGGTAGTAATTAAAGATGGCAAGAAAGGAAGAGTTGGGTGTAAAGGGTTACACCGATGCAAGCTTAAAAAATGACAAAAAGTGATCGCAATAAAAAAATTGATATTAAGAAAGGAGTTGTTAGTTGGAAGGTTCTGAACTAACATCCATTAATTCTGTTCTACAGTAGAAGTGAAGTATACTTGTGTTATGAACACACAGTGATGATATATGGATTTAGAAGTTCATATGATGAACTTATAGATGTTCCAACCATTGATGACTCAGTAGTAATATTGTGACAACAATGGAGCACTTGTTAGGCAAGGAATATCAGATACCATATTAAGGCAGTTTTGTATCATATGAGAAATCTTACGGTGAAGAGATAAGGAAACATGCAATGTACCGACTATAAGCAAAGTGTTGCTAACCCACTGAATTAGCACTAGAGTAGTAGAAACATGGTGGACATGTTTAGCTCACTAAGAATGAGGTTCATGGGTGAGTGAATCTAAGTGCAAGTGGGAGTCTGTTGGTATGGTATTCCCATAGAGCCAATCATGTGATGATTGACATGGAATAACAGATTTTATTAATACTCATAAAGGCAAGCTTCCAATTCATTTAGTTTCATTCAGTTCAGAGATAGTGAGGAAACATTATGAATGTCTAAAGAATGACAATACTCAATGATGTATGTATTCAAGTAAGTGGTTTGGAGAATGAGATCGTACAAATGCTAATAGTATGTACATTCTTATTATGTCCCTAGTCGGTTATTACTGTGGAAGGTAGATAAACACCAGTAACACATAAAACTAGATTGTGGGTTGGTTGATGACAAAATATCACTAGTCATGATATGGCAGTATCAAACCAAGCACACAGATACATGTTAGAGAATAGTGTATCAAAAAGACCCACCTTGAGAGTGACACATGGAAACCATCATTGGTGGTCACAGTCATCTCTCATAGTGAAGGTGGTCATAGTGATTCTTAGACCTAAAATCACTATAGTCATCACATGTCATTGGGTATACTTTGACATCATCAAACGTAATCTTGAAACACAGGTTGCAATAAAGGTGATGAGTGGGTACCTTTGACACATGGGGACTAACTATGAGTCATAGAGATGGGATTTTTCCCTCCTACTAGAGCTTGATATCATGTCCACTTGATAAGCAAGACTGATAAACACATGTGCATACACATGTGAAACAATATATGATATTGAGGTCACATTATCTCAGTCAGTCTGCTCTTCATTCAAGGAACATGAGATGAACAATGAGAGGATGATGATTCCATGACTCAAGTTCACTCCAGATATCAGAGACAAAGGAATTATACAATCAATGCAACACCTTACACAGATTATAGGTTGAAGTTGTTCTCCAACTTTCCATTCACTTGGGTAGCATTGATGTGTGACTAGGCATGCTCTCTGCTTGTGATGTCATATGTTAGTTGTAGATATTCACTGCCAAGGTGATATGGGATCCATAGGGTCACACATAAAGGAACTCATCTAGAAGAGGAGTTTATCTTGAATAATGATTGGATTGATTATTGTAGTGTTTAGGTACTCAATTCACACAATAGATTAGCTAACTGCACTGCCAACCGATCATCTCACTGGGTGAGACGATCGTTTGTAGTGCCAAATGATTGGCATAAATAGTGAGACGGTCGTTCAGATTGTCAAGTTGATCAGAAATTGAGTTGGTGAAGTTCTACCCAAATTGAGGTGTGAACCGATCGGTTCATTTTGTTGAACCAACCGGCTCAACTCAACTCACCAGACATCCATCTGGGTGAGTGAGACGATCTCTCGTATGAGCGAGATCTCTAAGTTCATGGGAAAATTTGATTGTATCAAGGATTAGTGTTGACGTCATATCGAGCATTAACTGGATTCAAATTGGAAAATTCATATGTGATCAGGAAACATAGTGAAATGATCGTCTGGGTGTACCAAATGACAATATTACATGTGAGACAACTGTTTTGCATGTGAAAAAACCATTTCATATGTTGTAGGTTGCAAAAATTCAAGATCTTCCAGTCCCTTCCACTCCATCATAGATTGGGAACCTTGACCCTGGCTCTATTATAAATAGAGGGGTATTGGGGGGTTCCCAGAGCATAATACAGACAATTGAGAATTAGTTGCTCTGAAAATTATTATCTTCTCTAGTTGTGGTAACCAAGAGAGCCCAAGCAAGTCCATCCTGACTAGGGAGGGATAGCTATGGGAGAGAACAACTAAGGATCGTTGTTGTGGGAGAGCATGTTAGTGACTAGTACACCAATGGGAGGGACAACTCCTTCCTATCCATTCTAGTAGGACAGTGGGAGTTCTAGTTGGTTTGTGTGGATTACTCTAGAGGAAGGATCCCTTTGGTTGCTTCTAGGAGGACACTGTCAATTTGTAGTCTATGGCGAGACTGCAGGAGCCACTACAGAAGTTGATTAAGTTTGTCGTATATGGTGAAGATCAGGAGATGCACAGACACTGTCCAAGAGCAACTAGAATATAGTTGTAATGGCAACAAGTTGTAGTCACTAGACTTTCTCCAGGACCATGTATAAACTCATTGAACAATCCTTGCTATTTCATTGTAGTTGATATGATCATGTTGTTATGGGAATATGGATGGACAAAATTTTTGTTTCCTCTGCCATACTCTGATCCTGTATTTCCCAGCATAGTCATTTGCATGTCTCTAAGTGCTTAATCTCAATAAGATCACTTAGTTAATTCTAACCCAAGAGCCAACACAATAGTAATGCACCCTTCTTGGTATGCCTGTATAACTACCATCACACTTCCACAAGATGGATAGCACACCATGCTTGGCGTGCCTACGCATAATCACTCATTGTTTTCATGTGTGTTGCTAATGGAAAGCATCTTAGACTTAATATGTTTGATTGAGCGGTTTCTACCTTATATATATATATATATATATATATATATATATATATATATATATATATATATATATACTTTCATGTGTGTTGCTAATGGAAAGCATCTTAGACTTAATATGTTTGATTGAGCGGTTTCTACCTTATATATATATATATATATATATATATATATATATATATATATATATATATATATATATATATATATATATCCAATCACCACACACTTATGGTATGTATCAATATACATGATATATCCCACAAATGAAAGCATACAATTAAAACATAAGTGATAGTTATGGCCATACTATTATAATTCCTTGGAAACATAAGGAATTACTACCACCTAAGGTCTACATCACATGCAGCAACTAGTTGTTGGTGAAGATCTATTTTTGAACCAATTCGAGTTGATCGGTTCAACCCTTAAACCGGTCGGCTCGCCTATTGGTCCGTCAGTTGGTCTATTAGACCAGTTGGTTGGACTCTAGTCCAACATCTTCTGGACTCTCCAGTTTATATGTTGGGCCACCAACCAATCGGTTTGGCTATTGTTTCAAGCCTCCTTGGTCCTTTGGTCGGTTGGCTCTTCATCTAAAATGGGCAGCTCGTCTGGTGTTGAATGTTTTCTTCATTGTTACAAAATTAAAAACTAAGCTAATATTATTTAACTTATTACATGGTAATAGGAGACCTTGAGTTACATTCAATGGGAGCATAGGAAGGAGATAATAATACTTTTACATATGAAAGATAAGATAGAGGCTCGATATGCAAATTAAGATAAAATAGAAATAAACAACCACAACCATTCAAGCACAGAAAACTAGGGTTATTGGCCATAACCATGCAACACATCCACCATCAAAACCAATTTTAGGGTAATGCATATAGATTGCATATATATATATATATATATATATATATATATTAATTTGGGAATTTATGTGGTATTTAATTGTATATGCACATTAATCATTTTAAATATTTGTATGTATGCAATAAATAGAAGGCAAAAACCAAAATTCGGTCAATCAACACAATAAATTGACGAGGCTCTGATACCACTGTAGGGAAACATGACTACAAACTGGGCAGTAGATTCAAAAACTTAACTGCCATATTTCCCTTTAACCAAAGATCGTGTCAATAACTATGTAATGATAAATATGGCTTATGAGATTATACTTGGTCATGGAGTAAGTACAACATTAATAATCCCACAGTAGTGTGGGCCTTTGTTCAAGTCACACTCGAACAGCATCTGCAGAAGCTCCTGGTTAAACCCCCACGGACAACATCTTAGCTTTATCCTCCTAGCAGGAAACATCCTCCTTGCCTCTATAGTAGTCCACATATACCATCAGAACTCATGTCATTTTGAAAGATCCGACAAAGAGTTGTCCCTTCTAGTTGGTGTACTAGCACCAACTTGCTCTCCCACAATTATTCTCCCTTGCTATCTCTCCCTTTATCTGGTAGAACTTTCTCCAGTTCTCTTAGTTATCACAACCAGAAGACAATAATTGTTAGAGCTAATTGATTTATCTAAGAAGTCCCTGGTACCCCTTTATTTATAGGAGGGTTTGGTTCAGGGTTCCTAGTTTGTGCAAGAGTCAAAGGGTAATGGATTTCAAGAATTTTTGCATCCTGCGAGTGGCAAAATGGTCAGTTCACATGTGATTTGATCGGTTGGCACGTGAACTGACCGGTTCAACCCTTGAACCAGTCATTTCATCATGTTTCCCAATCACAATTATATTGGCAATTAATATCTAATTTAATGCACAACATGACGTCAGCACTAATCCTTGAATACATCAAATTGATCCACCAAACAGTCGGTTCATAACCTGAACTGATTGGTTCATGGACCTAAGCCAATTGATGCACTTCATGAATCGGTCGATTCATGGTCCATATTGCCAATGTTGGTTCTATTTGACCTAACACTCTAAGATGATCAGTTCAACACTTGAACTGGTCGATTCACATTCCAGTCAGTCAATATTTAATCAATGTAGTTTAAATTCAATACTTAACACTCTTTAGTAATCAAGTTTAAACTATACTTATGGATGAACTCCTATTCTAAGTGTATCCTATGTGTGTGACCCTATAGGGTCCAGGTTATGTTGGCAGTGGGTGTCCATAACTAATTTATGACATCACAAGCAATGGTCGTATCTAGGAACACATCATTTCTACCCAAGCAATTTAGAAAGTTGGAGAACAAATTCTGTAGGGTTTTACGGGAGACAGAGAAGCAGTAGAAACAAAAAATTTCTCCCCAAAACCCAGAACAAAAGGAATCGTGTCAACGTCTATACAATAGGAAAGATGGTTTGTGGATGCATACCTTGTCCCGAGGCTTGTTGTTACGACCCCACCTCCCGATAACCCCCAATTAAGGGCGACCGAGAGGTCGAAGCCGCGCCCATGACTTCCGGATCAAAGGTTCGGCAATTAACCAAGAATAATTATCAAATTTTAACATACTATGCTGAAAGCTGTAAGAAAATAAATTTTTGCATACCTTTTTGAAAACTTGGATCTCTAAACTTCTATCCACATCGATACTAATCTATCTAATCCTCCTTTGCACTTTAATTCTCATTTAGTACCACATGTGCCACTTTACTGTTTGTTCTTTTCATTGTACCTAAAACGCCGACAAACAAAACGTAGGTCAGCCGAAGCTGGTATGTGGGGGAAACAAATAATGTTCAACTATGCTAACAATATAATCACTCAATTAATCATTTAACAATCAAGATTATGTTTTAAGCCAAACTACTCAATCCATACCTATCCACAACTCTGTGTTGTCCCTGTAAGGACTTATATGGTACCTCTGTAAAGGTGGCTTTACCCCACCCATGGCACTTCCAAAGAACCTTTATCATCACTTATTCTTTTCTCTGAGTCCTTTCACTCTGGCGTCTATAAGCCTCCCTTGGGGCTCACTAGGTTCATTGCTCAGTACATGGTCGGGGTACTTCACATAGTGCTCTAAAACAGACACATGGAACTCATCACACATTACTTTATCCCGAGGGGTAAGGTCAATCTTAACCTTTTCCACCAAACCATATCAAAAGAACCCATGCATCGGGGACTCAGCTCTCTTAGCTATAACTTAGAGGGGTCAGATTTTCATATCACATAATCTCCCACAGTGAACTACATGTCAGTCTACTTTGCATCTGCTCACGACTCTTATCGTCTCTAGGCTCCTTTCACCCATTGCACGATAAAAGTGACTTCATCTACACACACTGTGGTCCTTTTCTAACCATCACGTGGTCCTTCACCAACATCGACTTACTGAAGTGGTGACAGACACAACCTCTCTGATAGAGCTGCATTGAATCCCGATATTGGCTATGGTGGTCATTGTCACATCTTTCATAGGACAAGAACTGTCTCTAGATATCACCCTGAACGAGCACACATGCCCTCCTCAGACCCTTTACTCTGGATCATACTAACCATAGTTAGGGGTGATAAACTCTATTAACATCGAGTTCTTCATGCATCTACTTCCATCTTTTGGAAGGAAACCTTTAGGTCAACCTCCAGAACCTTTGAACTCGCTTCCTGGTGTAGTTGAACCATCTCTCTCATGGGTAGTTCAACTAGATCTGTCCCTTAACAAAACTCTTTCTTTCTCATGTCATCTAGGTAAGGCGACCTACCATAACCCATATTGCATACCGACCTTTCTTGGTCAAGGGGAGACTTATCACAACATCCATAGTGGTGAACTCCCATTCCCTCTCAGGGACTCTTTTGTCCTATATATCGATACACTGGGTTACTGGGGTTCGTCCTTTACCTCCTGGCTTGCATGGTCATAAACCACATGCAACTTCATCTTAAGCATCCAAAGTGCTATCGCCATTTTACCACAGTGTATGGTGATCTTCAATCATGCTTTCCTGTATGTCATTATTCTTCAAGATCAATACCTCAAAACCCTAAACTATTTTATCAGGGTTTCATCACTTTCTTTTCCAAAGAAGTGCACTTGAGGTTCTACCATCATCCTTTCATCGTATCAAGGACTAAACTGGCTAACCAAACAACCCTTACCTTTTAAACGTATCTTGTTACATCTGAGTGTTGTCCAAACACCTCTCCTTTCCAAACTTAGGGTTAGCCAAAAAACCTCTTCTAGCTTCAAGTCAGATGTATCTCGACCAGTGCAACCATTACCACTTCACATTCTTAGGTATTAGGTAACATTGAAGACATACACTTCCATGTATTTCACCTCAAATTCTATGTCTATTTCCATTAAGAACACTCTCGGATTTCATCATCATGGTGATCAAACTCATCCTGGTATAACTTGTAAGTTCCACACATCTCATGATAAAAACATCCTCATAAGCTGACTAACTCATTCCTCTTAGTGTTTGCAAGCCATCCATGTATCATTCACTTTACCAGGGTAAGATATCTTCTCTATCCCCATTCCTTGTGGCAATGTTCCAACCTACAACATATCTTATCCTTGGTGTATGGCATGTGTAATGTCCTATCTCTCACTCTCATAACAAGAGGAAATAAGCATTTGGCTGCAGTCCAAATATAGAGTTCTTCCTGTTCCAAGAGTAGAGATGGTACATCCCACCTTGCCAGTACACCTTTAAATTTAAGTTGCAACGTGCCACATATGTCTCTTCATCACAAACATTTCGATATCAAAGTTACCTCCATGGAAAACTAGTCTTGAGCCTACTGAGGTTTATATCCTTGGTCATCTCCTCTAGGTCTATAGGGTACCGACTCTTTTGGGGTCATCCCTCTTCCCTTATGCATCAAGAGAGTGCCCTACTCATCTGCCCTTTGGGTCCCATGAGTTCATGAAGGTAATCAATCTCCTACCCCATGGCCCTCAGACAATGATAGTTGTTACCCCCCGACCCTATGGTCATGTGCAACTAGGGAATTAGGCAACTCCTACTTTCATTGATCATATCCCTACCTGACCCTAGGATAGACTTAGGATTCACCATTATAGTACATGTTTACTTAGAACCTTACCCAAGTATTCATCATCTCTCTTTCTGCATTCAAGGACTGGCTTTCATCCTTTCATAGGGGTCATGGCAACCTGCCTACCTTGGTCAAGCCCCATATCGGTTACCTCCATGGTAACACATCCATATGCACATAGAGATGGATATCTATGGGTCTGTAGGTTCATTCTCATACCATGTACCTTTCACTTAGCTTCTCAAGATCCTATGAAGCCTCCTCAGGTTACCTCAAAACTGGTGTGCTCCCTACCATAGGGGTCCCTCTCCCAGGATGGGAGGAAAACTATCTCTTGACACCACGATCACAAAAGCTCTTAGGTCTAGGATTTACATCCACACGAGCCTACTTAACCCTAGCAAGCTATTAAGGCACAGCAGATCACCTACTGAACCATGCTAGGTCATACTTGTCCTCTTTTCTCAATGTTAGATCAAAATCACACCTCCCTTTTATCATCAACCTAGCTGTGAGGGGTCCATCAAACATACCCTAAACTTAAGGGGCTTCCCTTTTCCTCTATTCATGAGGAGTACCATGCTCACTTCTATAGGAACTCAACTTCTCATCATGAGCCTTAGGTACACCACTTCCCCTCTTAGGCCTAGGAACCCTAGGTTCACTCGTAGGTGTTCAACTGCATGCCCTATCTCTTAACCACGATCCAAGCATGCAAAAGGCATGACATGCACTTCTTGTCATCCTTCAACTCGAGTAACACTTAGAGTTGGATTTTCCTGAAGGACAAACCATAAGGTACAAGGCCTCATAACCTATTACAAATCCACTTCAGGGTATACTGAACATCTTCTTCCTTTCTCAGAAGGTAAACACTTATACCCTAGGCACATAGGTGCCAGAAACCTCATCCGTCCTCTAGGTTTGGTCCCTCTAAAGACAACCAAGGTATCATCAACTTTCAGGGATCGATCATGAGGCAACCACTATCATCCATTGTTCAGGGTTTTAGGCTTCCAACCTTCTTGCTGGGTTTCCTGCTCTTTCTAGAGCTAACCCCACATCCAACCTCACCATTAGAGGTCCTTTCTTCATGAAGGATCATCCTCAAAATCATGCTCTACGTGGGTAAAGCCTAGGTTCGAACTTATGGTTGCTCAAGATCATCCATAACCCTTTATGCTCCATCATAATTCTTTCTCCAGGGTTTCATCCTACTGTCAGCACTATGGCGTGCCCTAGGTGCCAGCTATTCCCTACTTGCACAAGCCCAAAGGGTTTCTATGGTCCTTTACTAACATCATCATCAAAGGAGCTATCCTTTACCCTAACATGCACGACCCTTCCCAGGGTTGGGTTGCCAAAGGTGCTAGGTCACCCACGGATCCTATGGCATCCCAAAGGCATGTCCTTTCAAACACCTGGTCCAACTCATCTCTCTCTAACCTTCACTTAGGGTTAGGGTTAGCATCATCCTCATAGGATGTGCCAGGCCTCTACTTGCAATGGAGATCTCTATCTCCAAGACTAACTTATCCTCCTGACAAGAAGGTCTAGCCTCAAGTCTCTTCTGAGGACATGACAACTTATGTCATACGACCTAAGCATGTATCTATTCTTTAGTTTGCGCTTAATCTATTAAGCTTATGCCCATGACATCTTATTTACATGCCTTTCATTAATTTGGTGGAGGATTTCTTAAACCTTATTAACCTTACCCATGCCTCAAGAGGGTGAGGAGAAGAAAGAAAACCCTAATCCTTTAGGTCCTTATCAGAATTTTGTGATGAGAAGGGATGAATAAGATGAGAAGTCCTAAAGGTATCTTATTTCGATTCATACCCTAAGACTTTGTCCAGGCAGTCACACGGATCTGGGATTCCTCGTATTTCGACAAGCGGTGCGGAGGAAAATATTGCCAACCCCCGATCGTGATCCTTTTCTAGACACCTCCGTCTTTCAGATAATCCTCTAATAACTCCCTTGGGTTCTATGGAGTTTGTAAAATTTAATAACTATTAATGGTTAACTGAGGAACCTACACTCTGATACCAAATGTTGTTGGCTAAATAGACATCTATAAATCCCTTTGTTTTGATTATGACAAACATTTCACTCTTATTGATCTAACGAGCCACTTGAGTGTGCAGGATTAAGGTGGATGACAAAGCAACTAGGGAAATCCATATGCTTACTTGTTTATGTTTTCATGAAATGTAATCACCTTGTAAAAACTTGTACAAATATATAATGTACAAGTACTTAGAATTCATGTAAATCAAGCGTTAGATTCTCCCTAGCTAAACACTACATTTAGATAAGTCATCCCCTTCAAATAGGATCACATCTGCACACTCATACATATAATTAGTGCCTAAATTGAAACATTGAAACAGGATCAATCTTGGTCGACCAACTCCTCGACCGAGACACTCTCGGTCGACAATCTTCTCGACCGAGAAAGATCCAAAGTAGTCGTTAGACACAACTGACAAGGTAGTTGGCAGTTGGAGATAGACGTTGCAAATCACTTGATCCAGAGAGCCTGTCGGTCGACAAAACTTCGACCGAGTAGGTATCTCGGTCGACCATTCCTCGACCGATATGAACTCTGACAGAACCTGCAGAGTAAATTAATTAGTTGTTGCTAAAGCAACAAACTTGTACCTAACGGCTAGTTAAGCACTTAGAAACCCCTAAAAGTTGTCTAGAACGTCCTTAAGCATCCATAGGCCATTCCTATAAATAGGACAAGCCATAGGACACTAATATACACCTTTTACATACTTGAGTACTCTTTGAGCAAGCAATTACATTTGCAATCTGTTGTGAGCAATTTGAGCATTGTAACAATTGGCTACTTTCTTCCTTAGCTAAAAATTCGTGTCCTATAGGCAAGCATCTCCTACCCACTGCAATCACAAGTCCATACACTTGGTTAGGAGATCTATACGCTTGATCTAGGCAAATCAAGCCTTGGGCTACAAAGGATAAGTTGTAATTTCCTTTTTCCTTTCTTGTTCACTATTACTGTTTGTACTCTCCTTGCTACTCCTAGGTTGGAGGCTGCAGATTGGAGAGGGTGGAGATCTTCTTGGTGAAGAAGGCGACCTTGAGCTACTTCAGAAGGTTGGTGCAACGGGAGGTTACTTCTAGAGAGGAAGGCTACTTCAAGGGGGAGCTTGGAGTTACTTCAAGAAGGCTACCTCAAGTTGGTGCACCTACTTCAAGTGAAGGCTGTTCAAGGGGTGTAAAGGAAAGTATTGTATTTTGTATAAATCCTTGAGAAGGTAATAAAATAAATACTTTCAAAATCCCGGTTGGGTAAGAAACCGGGTAGTGGACTGACAACTTTAGTATTTGCTAAAGTTGGAACCACTCTAAACACCTGTCTCCTTCTTCCAATTTCAATTGTGGTTGTTTGAGTTCAATAAATTGTTAAAATTATTTTAAAAACTCTATTCACCCCCCCCTCTAGTGTTTTTCAATTGGTATCAGAGCAGGCTTCAAGGAACCCTAACCAGGTCTTGAAGAATGGAGGGTAATGGTGATTACAATCACAACAAAAAGTGCTACTTGGACAAAACTACAACATGTTGCAATTGGTGCTTAGGAACAAGCCACACAACAACTAGATGCCCATGGAGATCAAAGAAGGAAGATGAGCACAAAGATTGTCTTATTGCTAAAACTAGTGAAGAAGAAGAAGAGGTAAGTCTTTTTGATTTATCTAAAGAAGAACTAGTTGCTAATCTTGAAGAAACACATATTAAATATGTTGAGTGCAAGAAGAAATTAAAGAAATCTATTAAAGAAAATGATGAATTACATGCTAAGCTTCTTGCTATGACATCCAAAAATGAAGATCTTAAAAAGATCATTGAAGATCATGATAGTAAGATAAAATCTATAGAGGCAAATTGCAATCTACTTTCTTTAGAGAAGATCAATTTGCAAACTCAAGTGAACGATCTTCAAAAACAACCCATATTGTGCACCCATATAGATTATGACACTATTGTCAAAAAACGAAACTCATTGTCATCTAATCTAGACCAAACAAAACTAGATATCAAGAAGAGAATGGATGAGATTGCCAAGTTACAACAAAAAATTAGTAGTTTAAATAATAATGGCATTCTTGATCAAATCTTAGATAATTCCTATCATCAAATTGGGAGAAGAGGACTAGTTTACAAGCCTAAAGGGAAATCCTATCAACAACCTAGTTGGAGAAAGTCACAAACCCATCAATCTATATATGTACCTAAAGGAACATCTTCACCCAAAGATAACACAGAACACAACCATAGAAAAAGATATGAGGTTGACTCGATATGTTGTCATTATTGTTTGCGCCTTGGTCACTATTCTTTTTCATGCCCTTACAAGAGAAAAGATGTCGAGTTAGTTTGGGTTCCAAAACCTCCAAACTAAATGAACAGAATCAAGTTGAGATATGACCAAGGACCTTAGTTGCATATTTCTATGTCTATCTCAACTCAACACAATGAGATAACAAATAAATTTAAGTATCTAAATATTTAACTTGCATAATTATGTTTCACTTGGAAGAAATTAACAGTTCCAGAAATCTTGTCGGTCGAAAGACTGTCGACCGAGAGACCATCGGTCGAGAAATTGTCGACCGAGCATGTCACTGATCTCCAGTCTGCTACAAAATTGCTGAATTCTTTTAAAATTGATGAAATTGCTATCTATTTGTGATTGATGACTGGATATATATTTTGAAAATCATCCCTACAAATTTAAATGAGATTAATATTGGTTTATTCCCTAAATGATTTAAGTTTAAACTAAAATTATGCTTAGTTCAATGAAAAGAAAATTTCTATTTCCACATGATTTTTCCTAAAGTATTTTCTGGTCTATCCATATACAAATCATGTGATGGAATTATCATTATATGCTGTTATCATTACATCATGGATATGCTTTCACTATTTGGTACGCATAGATAATGATAATTGTATGCATGGATCTGTGATGATATATTCGGCAAGCAAAATGATTTATTAGTTATATGCTATTGCTTGCAACACTTAAGACAAAATCTCTAAATTAGTATCTTTTGAGACTTGAGATATTAATTGTGCCTTCATTTAAGAATCATATTAAGTAGTATGCTTCAACTTGTTACTTAATCAAATTTTATGCAGATATTATACTCGATATATTCAATTTGAAAATCTGCAAATTTGCCTCTTGGTTAAAATGAAATTTGACCAAGGGGCGCTATGGTCGTAGTCAAATTCGACCTAAAATAAGTTTGACATAATAACTAATTGAATGTCATTTTATTGTGATTAAAAGCAAAATTAATTTATGATCACAAAATTGTCCCAATATTGTCAATAATAAAACAAAATATTACTCCCTTAGAAAATATATATATGCTCTACAAATTTAGTCCATCATTTTCATTAAAGATTTATACCCAGTAAATCTGTCGGTCGACGACTTCTTCGACCGAAAACCTCTCGGTCAGCCCACCTCTCTCGATCGACAGAATCTAGACAGACCTAACATCGGACACACTTCCGGTCGACAATTGTTCGACTGAGGCAGTGTCGGTCGACAATTACTCGACCGAGAATGAGTCGTTGGGATATGACCGTTGCAATCCGACCGTTACCGTTGACGGCCGACCGTTGCAAGTCGACCGTTGGACGGCCGAGTGGCGCGTCTGGAATATGACCGTTGCGGACGCTCGGTCGACAAATTGTCGACCGACCCGGTCACTAGATTGCTATAAAAGGAACCAAAAATGGGTCACTTCTTCACACTTTCATATTCTTTCTTCCATAGGTTCTCTCTAGTGCATTTTTGTGCAAATCTTTAGCATCCTCATCCCCAAGACTTCCTTGCTTCTTCTCCACCTTCAAGCAACGCAATGGCCTCATCATCTGCTCGTGGGAAGAAGAAGGTCGCCGACAGGAAAGGACGGGAAGCTACTCCACCATTGACGATCATCAACGACATTGCCTTCGTCGACGGAGATGCTGGTGATCGCTATCTACGGCTCTCCTCCAAAGCTCCTCTCCCACGGCGACCAGTTGAAGTTATGGACTTCCTCAACATCATCGACTTGGAGGACCTTTTCGAGGTGTAAAAGTTAAAAGAATTCATCAACCCTTCTTTCCCTTCCTATTCCACCAAGGTAGTGAATGAATTCTATGCTAACCTCATCTCCCACTCTGAAAATGAAACCATCTTCTTCTATACTATGGTCAATGGGCATAGTTTTCAATTTACTGAAGAAGATATTCTTGACATGCTAAATATTGACCTAGATGAATATCAAGACACCCTTGACCTTACCACTGGAAACCCACTTAATCAATTTTCCCAAGATGACCATACCGTTAGTCTTAGTGACATCAAAAGAACCATTTTTCAATCAAATACAACCTGTCACGAAGATAGGGGCACATACTACGCTATCAATCTCAAACCTGCAGCTAGGATTGTAAACCTTATTGTTTCAACAAACATACATCCTAGAGCAAATAAGTATGAAGTTCCTATTTTTCGAATGTGTCTAATCTATGCCATTATCCAACGTATTCCCACAAATTTTATCCGCATTATTCTTAAAAACATGCTTGAGTTTTCTGGCAATCCTCCATATGCTGATCTTGTATGCCAAATTACTCAACATTTTCTTAAGACACCAATTGAGGACATGGGTTATACATGGGAGCGTAGACCACAAAAATTAAGTAAGAATACTATAGAAAAAATGGGAATTGATTTCGGTCATAAGAGGGCTAGGACGGAAGGAGAGACATCTACCCAAGATATACCACCTCCACCTCCTCCTACCAACCTACCCTATGATCCCATCCAAAACACTCTAACCTATGTTGCTGGATCACAATATCATCTTAGTAAACAATTAGATTATAACCATCATGCCATGACTTATCTAAACCAAAGAATGCAAACCCTTTCTCCAAACCAACCAGATGAATATCCTTATTCTTTAAATCTGGGCATGCTCAATCCATATAATCCTTCTTACAACTATTATCAAACTCCACCTCCACCATCTATGGATCTCACGCACACTCAGTTTTCATCCATGCAACTGCAAGATATTGCTGCTAACTTCCGATTTGATCGAGTTCCTACCTTCTTGGAAGCGTATGCATTAACCAAGACAGGTGCTCTGGATTGGCAAACTTTGGTTAGATATTATGGAGCTGAGTCGTTTCTTGGGAAAGACTCTGATATTGATGTAATTCTTAAGTCTTTCCAGTGAGTTTTGGAGTTATATTAGTTGTAATGACATCTTTGAATGATTGTAATAAATGGGTCATCTCTATATGATTTGATTATCTTTCCATGCTTGTAATACATTCCATGTTTTTAATGAAATTGGTTATCTTCACTTGTTACAATGGATATTCTTCTAAAAGCATCTGAGAAATCTTCTAAATATGGATTATAAGACTATCATAGTAGAGCATCCAAAATAAGGGGAGTAATAAAAATAAATCAAAAAGAATGCAATCTTTAAAATTGTGACTAAATTGACTATCTATTGCAAAGAATTCAAACTTCTATTTGGGATATCTATCTAAGGGGGAGTATAGTATAAAATTATGAGGGAGAAATACTATAAATTATTCAACTTGGATATCTTTTTGAAATGACAAAGGGGGAGAAAAGAATATAAAATCAAAAATATAAATGAGTTTCATAACATCTTGGCCAGCACTCACTTGCAAAAACAAAAATGGCTACAAAAGGTAATCTAAAGGTATGAAACTCATATGTTTTATATTTCCTTCATTTATATTTTGGAAATGTTTGTCATCTTCAAAAAGGGGGAGGTTGTTGGCTAAATAGACATCTATAAATCCCTTTGTTTTGATTATGACAAACATTTCACTCTTATTGATCTAACGAGCGACTTGAGTGTGCAGGATTAAGGTGGATGACAAAGCAACTAGGGAAATCCATATGCTTACTTGTTTATGTTTTCATGAAATGTAATCGCCTTGTAAAAACTTGTACAAATATATAATGTACAAGTACTTAGAATTCATGTAAATCAAGCGTTAGATTCTCCCTAGCTAAACACTACATTTAGATAAGTCATCCCCTTCAAATAGGATCACATCTGCACACTCATACATATAATTAGTGCCTAAATTGAAACATTGAAACAGGATCAATCTCGGTCGACCAACTCCTCGACCGAGACACTCTCGGTCGAAAATCTTCTTGACTGAGAAAGATCCAAAGTAGCTGTTAGACACAACTGACAAGGTAGTTGGCAGTTGGAGATAGACGTTGCAAATCACTTGATCCAGAGAGCATGTCGGTCGACAAAACTTCGACCGAGTAGGTATCTCGGTCGACCATTCCTCGACCAAGATGAACTCTGACAGCAACTGCAGAGTAAATTAATTAGCCATTGCTAAAGCAACAAACTTGTACCTAACTGCTAGTTAAGCACTTAGAAACCCCTAGAAGTTGTCTAGAACGTCCTTAAGCATCCATAGGCCATTCCTATAAATAGGACAAGCCATAGGACACTAATATACACCTTTTACATACTTGAGTACTCTTTGAGCAAGCAATTACATTTGCAATCTGTTGTGAGCAATTTGAGCATTATAACAATTGGCTACTTTCTTCCTTAGCTCAAAATTCGTGTCCTATAGGCAAGCATCTCCTACCCACTGCAATCACAAGTCCATACACTTGGTTAGGAGATCTATACGCTTGATCTAGGCAAATCAAGCCTTGGGCTACAAAGGATAAGTTGTAATTTCCTTTTTCCTTTCTTGTTCTCTATTACTGTTTGTACTCTCCTTGCTACTCCTAGGTTGGAGGCTGCAGATTGGAGAGGGTGGAGATCTTCTTGGTGAAGAAGGCGACCTTGAGCTACTTCAGAAGGCTGGTGCAACGGGAGGTTACTTCTAGAGAGGAAGGCTACTTCAAGGGGGAGCTTGGAGTTACTTCAAGAAGGCTACCTCAAGTTGGTGCACCTACTTCAAGTGAAGGTTGTTCAAGGGGTGTAAAGGAAAGTATTGTATTTTGTATAAATCCTTGAGAAGGTAATAAAATAAATACTTTCAAAATCCCGGTTGGGTAAGCAACCGGGTAGTGGACTGACAACTTTAGTATTTGCTAAAGTTGGAACCACTCTAAACACCTGTCTCCTTCTTCCAATTTCAATTGTGGTTGTTTGAGTTCAATAAATTGTTAAAATTATTTTAAAAACTCTATTCACCCCCCCTCTAGTGTTTTCAAATGTTACGACCCCACCTCCCGATAACCCCCAATTAAGGGAGACCGAGAGGTCGAAGCCGCACCCATGACTTCCGGATCAAAGGTTCGGAAATTAACCAAGAATAATTATCAAATTTTAACATACTGTGTTGAAAGCTGTAAGAAAATAAATTTTTGCATACCTTTTTGAAAACTTGGATCTCTAAACTTCTATCCACATAGATACTAATCTATCTAATCCTCCTTTGCACTTTAATTCTCATTTAGTACCACATGTGCCACTTTACTGTTTGTTCTTTTCATTGTACCTAAAACACCGACAAACAAAACGTCGGTCAGCCGAAGCTGGTATGTGGGGGAAACAAATAATGTTCAACTATGTTAACAATATAATCACTCAATTAATCATTTAACAATCAAGATTACATTTTAAGCCAAACTACTCAATCCATACCTATCCACAACTCTGTGTTGTCCCTGTAAGGACTTATATGCTACCTTTGTAAAGGTGACTTGATGGACCTACCCTCTAGGCAGCCATATACTAAGTCATTCATGACCTGATGGACCTACCCTCTAGGTAGTCATATACCAGGTCAGCCATTACGACACAGAGGGGATCAGGATCTGAGCTAGAAGGCATATACATTATGTGATAGTCATAGTCACTTTATAATTGCAATATGAACATCCAAACAGTTTAATTGCATTCAATGCAATAAAACATCCGGGAATCCATCAAAAATCCTAAGTGGTTATTCATAATTAACCACATACCTGATTTGATGATTTCAGAAGCATTAAGAAAATCCAACCAAGCATGCAATCCAAGTAATTCAACAATCACATAATTCCTGAAAAGAATATGTACTCTATTTATTACACACTTTATCAAGAACCTACTTTATTAACTTGGATTCACTTTCTATGGTTTCTAATCCGCATTAAGGTTTCATTAATATTCATTAGGGTTTCTTAGATCAATTTCTCAAACTTTATCCTTTTTAAGTTAACAAACCCTAAAATATCCTTTTCCATTTTTATGAACATTAATTGCTCAACTATTCATTTTAATAGTCTTTTATACCCAAATTGACTTAGAATCATCACATCCCTATTTATTCATGGATTTGAACAATTAAAAGACATATTCATCTAAATTAGGGTTTTCAAGCTCATTAGTGCATAATTATGCACGAAACCCTAAATTAAACCAATTATATAAAAAGATCATCTTTTTTAGATCCTATTCTCACTTTTATTAACAATAGGTTAATATCAACTTGAATTATGTCATTAAGACCATTTACCATCTAAGGGTTTTCCCTTAATTAAAACACTAAAGATGATAACTTTATGTACTTTTCCAATTTCAAGCATATAAACTCTAAATTAGACTAATCATGTGCAAAGTTCTTCCTTTTTTAACATAATGTACCTTTTTACATTTAACAGGTTAACATCAACTCTAATGATCCATTAAACCCTATTAAACACATTAATCATATCAAAATAGGGTTTCTTAATCTTTAATTCATTAAAGATGATAATTTACACTATATTTCGAACTATGATCATATTCAGGCTGTAAAACTATTTTTATTGGATTTCTCTCGTTCTCCTGATCAAAATTCATATATAACTTGTTTTAATCCGAGCTACGGTTAAATAAATATGAATTTTTCATTAAATCACTTACTGGACCAATAAGAAGAGGCAAGGTCGCCCCATGCCCATGCAAGGCGCTACGATTTGTTTTGGAAAACATGACGAATTGACTCTTATACCCTCGGGCTGGGGATTGCTGCTTCATGCTCAGGAGGGGTATTCTTGTCCAATCGACCCGCAGGTCATCTTCTTCCCTGCGACAGCGCGTCTTGCCGCCCTAGACGCGAGGTGCGGGGCTTCTTCTCTCCCCCCTAGGTTCCAGCGACCTCCGACGGCAGTGCCTCCACCTCCGACAAGCCTTGGCACTCCCATGGACGCTAATCTCTCGCGCTCCAGGCTTCTGGCCTACGCTGGCCAAGCCTATCTTCGCGGCCGACCTTGCAGCCGTCCAGGGCTGATGCAAGAACTTTCAGGCACGGTCTCGACGGCCAGGTTATTTCCTTAGCTCTGTGGTACATCCAGCTACCCTGATAACTCCTTGCTGGTCCCTAGTTGTTCCCGTCATTCTAAGGATAATCCTCCTTCTCATAGCTAGGGTTTTGCCCAACAAGATAAAGAAGAGGGAAGAAAGGATACGTGCAACTCTCCAGAACTCGCCTCTGAGCTCTACCTCTTTTATAGGGGAGGGTTTTCGCACCCTAAGATGTGCATCTATCAAGCTGCAAGGTCTTGTCCCATTAGGAATCCAAATCCTTCTTTAGAAAGCAAGTTTTCTCTCTCTTATTTATTATTCCTTTGATAACCTTTATCCTTGATATATTAGAATTTTGAAAATATCTTCTTTCATCTTCTTAGTACTTTTCTTTTATTCTAGTGGCACAAAATTCTATTTTCATTTATTAGTAAATACTTTCTTTTTGCAAAACCACATAATGCATCACATTATCCTCTTATTTTACAATTTTGGTATTTTATCTTTCTTTCCTCTTTATTGGGACTCCTTGGATCCCAAGAAACTCTATTATTTCGAAATCCTTTTTATTGGATACTCATTATCCTTCTAGATGCATCTACATGCATTATTCTTCATTATTATGTATATTTCTTATTAAAATATTTCTTTTTGAGGATTTCTCTTTATTTCTCTTTTATTTTTCCTCATTGGTATTCCTTTTATCATTAGGAATTCTTGGAATACGAAATTCCTCTAAGGATTACCCAGTTACACATCTTTCTACTTATTTTCCACATTTTACCATTGTTTTCAATTTCTTTCTTAATAAAGAAATACTTAATTAATCTTTTCTTTTCTTATTGCACTTTTTATGCAACTTTGGACTCCTTGGAACCCAATGAATTCAAGAGGCACGAAATCCTCTTTGGATTTTCCTTCTAGAGGTTTCCACATATTTCTTTTCTCAAATATTCAATTGTTCATTTACTAATTGAATTTCCTTGTTATTTCCTTGTTATTGGGCCCAATAGCCAATAAAGCCAACAACACAGACATCCAGGCTATTGCAAACAAAATCCATGTATTCAAAACAAATTATACCATTCTTTGTTCAATTATCCTTAATATGAGAAATTGCATTTCTCATTAATTGAACCCAAAAATTGGGGTTGTAACATCCTTCCCCTCTTATAGGAATTTTGTCCTCAAAATTCAAACAAGCAAACAAACAATTCAGGACAAGATTCTTCCATGTCCATCATTGGCCCCTATGTGGCTTTACCCTACCCATGGCACTTCCAAAGAACCTTTATCATCACTTATTCTTTTCTCTGAGTCTTTTCACTCTGGCGTCTATAAACTGCACAGATGACTCAGGTCATTTCAGCCTCCCTTGGGGCTCACTAGGTTCATTGCTCAGTACATGGTCGGGGTACTTCACATAGTGCTCTAAAACGGACACATGGAACTCATCACACATTACTTTATCCTGAGGGGTAAGGTCAATCTTAACCTTTTCCACCAAACCATATCAAAAGAACCCATGCATCGGGGACTCATCTCTCTTAGCTATAACTTAGAGGGGTCGGATTTTCATATCACATAATCTCCTACAGTGAATTGCATGTCAGTCTACTTTGCATCTGCTGACGAATCTTATCGTCTCTAGGCTCCTTTCAGCCATTGCACGATCAAAGTGACTTCATCTACACACATTGTGGTCCTTTTCTAACCATCACATGGTCCTTCACCAACATCGACTTACTGAAGTGGTGACAGACACAACCTCTCTGATAGAGCTGCATTGAATCCCGATATTGGCTATGGTGGTCATTGTCACATCTTTCATAGGACAAGAACTATCTCTAGATATCACCCTGAACGAGCACACATGCCCTAATCAGACCCTTTAGTCTGTATCATACTAACCATAGTTAGGGGTGATAAACTTTATTAACATCGAGTTCTTCATGCATCTACTTCCATCTTTTGGAAGGAAACCTTTAGGTCAACCTCCAGAACCTTTGAACTCGCTTCCTGGTGTAGTTGAACCATCTCTCTCATGGGTAGTTCAACTAGATCTGTCCCTTAACAGAACTCTTTCTTTCCCATGTCATCTAGGTAAGGCGACCTACCATAACCCATATTGCATACCGACCTTTCTTGGTCAAGGGGAGACTTATCACAACATCCATAGTGGTGAACTCCCATTCTCTCTCAGGGACTCTTTTGTCCTCTATATCGATACACTGGGTTATTGGGGTTCATCCTTTACCTCCTGGCTTGCATGGTCATAAACCACATGCAACTTCATATTAAGCATCCAAAGTGCTATCTCCATTTTACCACGGTGTATGGTGATCTTCAATCATGCTTTCCTGTATGTCATTATTATTCAAGATCAATACCTCAAAACCCTAAACCATTTTATCGGGGTTTCATCACTTTCTTTTCCAAAGAAGTGCACTTGAGGTTCTACCATCATCCTTTCATCGTATCAATGACTAAACTGGCTAACCAAACAACCCTTACCTTTTCAACGTATCTTGTTACATCTGAGTGTTGTCCAAACACCTCTCCTTTCCAAACTTAGGGTTAGCCAAACAACCTCTTCTAGCTTCATGTCAGATGTATCTCGACCAGTGCAACCATTACCACTTCACATTCTTAGGTATTAGGTAACATTGAAGACATACACTTCCATGTATTTCACCTCAAATTCTATGTCTATTTCCATTAAGAACACTCTCTGATTTCATCATCATGGTGATCAAACTCATCCTGGTATAACTTGTAAGTTCCACACAGCTCATGATAAAAACATCCTCATAAGCTGACTACCTCATTCCTCTTAGTGTTTGCAAACCATCCATGTATCATTCACTTTACCAGGGTAAGATATCTTCTCTATCCCCATTCCTTGTGGCAACGTTCCAACCTACAACATATCTTATCCTTGGTGTATGGCATGTGTAATGTCCTATCTCTCACTCTCATAACAAGAGGAAATAAGCATTTGGCTGCAGTCCAAATACAGAGTTCTTCCTGTTCCAAGAGTAGAGATGGTACATCCCACCTTGCCAGTACACCTTTAAATCTAAGTTGCAACGTGCCACATATGTCTCTTCATCACAAACATTTCGATATCAAAGTTACCTCCATGGAAAACTAGTCTTGAGCCTACTGAGGTTTATATCCTTGGTCATCTCCTCTAGGTCTATAGGGTACCGAATCTTTTGGGGTCATCCCTCTTCCCTTATGAATCAAGAGAGTTCCCTACTCATCTGCCCTTTGGGTCCCATGAGTTCATGAAGGTAATCAATCTCCTACCCCATGGCCCTCAGACAATGATAGTTGTTACCTCCAGACCCTATGGTCATGTGCAACTAGGGAATTAGGCAACTCCTACTTTCATTGATCATATCCCTACCTGACCCTAGGATAGACTTAGGATTCACCATTATAGTACATGTTTACTTAGAACCTTACCCAAGTCTTCATCATCTCTCTTTCTGCATTCAAGGACTGGCTTTCATCCTTTCATAGGGGTCATGGCAACCTGCCTACCTTGGTCAAGCCCCATACCGGTTACCTCCATGATAACACATCCATATGCACATAGAGATGGATATCTATGGGTCTGTAGGTTCATTCTCATACCATGTGCCTTTCACTTAGCTTCTCAAGATCCTATGAAGCCTCCTCAGGTTACCTCAAAACTAGTGTGCTCCCTACCATAGGGGTCCCTCTCCCAGGATGGGAGAAAAACTATCTCTTGACACCACGATCACAAAAGCTCTTAGGTCTAGGATTTACATCCACATGAGCCTACTTAACCCTAGCAAGCTATTAAGGCACAGCAGATCACCTACTGAACCATGCTAGGTCATACTTGTCCTCTTTTCTCAATGTTAGATCAAAATCACACCTCCCTTTTATCATCAACCTAGCTGTGAGGGGTCCATCAAACATACCCTAAACTTAAGGGGCTTCCCTTTTCCTCTATTCATGAGGAGTACCATGCTCGCTTCTATAGGAACTCAACTTCTCATCATGAGCCTTAGGTACACCACTTCCCCTCTTAGGCCTAGGAACCCTAGGTTCAATCGTAGGTGTTCAACTGCATGCCCTATCTCTTAACCACGAACCAAGCATGCAAAAGACATGACATGCACTTCTTGTCATCCTTCAACTCGATAAACACTTAGAGTTGACTTTTCCTCAAGGACAAACCATAAGGTACAAGGCCTCATAACCTATTACAAATCCACTTCAGGGTATACAGAACATCTTCTTCCTTTCTTAGAAGGTAAACACTTATACCCTAGGCACATAGGTGCCAGAAACCTCATCCTTCCTCTAGGTTTGGTCCCTCTAAAGACAACCAAGGTATCATCAACTTTCCGGGATCGATCATGAGGCAACCACTATCATCCATTATTCAGGGTTTTAGGCTTCCAACCTTCTTGCTGGGTTTCCTGCTCTTTCTAGAGATAACCCCACATCCAACCTCACCATTAGAGGTCCTTTCTTCATGAAGGATCATCCTCAAAATCATTCTCTACGTGGGTGAAGCCTAGGTTCAAACTTATGGTTGCTCAATATCATCCATAACCCTTTATGCTCCATCATAATTCTTTCTCCAGGGTTTCAACCTACTGTCAGCACTATGGCGTGCCCTAGGTGCCATCTATGCCCTACTTGCACAAGCCCAAAGGGTTTCTATGGTCCTTTACTAACATCATCATCAAAGGAGCTATCCTTTACCCTAACATGCACGACCCTTCCCAGGGTTGGGTTGCCAAAGGTGCTAGGTCACCCACGGATCCTATGGGAT
This sequence comes from Alisma plantago-aquatica, assembly GCA_963693085.1. NCBI lineage: Eukaryota > Viridiplantae > Streptophyta > Magnoliopsida > Alismatales > Alismataceae > Alisma > Alisma plantago-aquatica. Next base: position 627,274,054 of record OY856413.1, on the reverse strand, counting down.
CCCAAAGGCATGTCCTTTCAAACACCTGGTCCAACTCATCTCTCTCTAACCTTCACTTAGGGTTAGGGTTAGGGTTAGCATCATCCTCAGAGGATGTGCCAGGCCTCTACTTGCAATGGAGATCTTTATCTCCAAGACTAACTTATCCTCCTGACAAGAAGGTCTAGCCTCAGGTCTCTTCTGAGGACATGACAACTTATGTCGTACGACCTAAGCATGTATCTATTCTTTAGTTTGCGCTTAATCTATTAAGCTTATGCCCATGACATCTTATTTACATGCCTTTCATTAATTTGGTGGAGGATTTCTTAAACCTTATTAACCTTACCCATACCTCAAGAGGGTGAGGAGAAGAAAGAAAACCCTAATCCTTTAGGTCCTTATCAGAATTTTGTGATGAGAAGTGATGAATAAGATGAGAAGTCCTAAAGGTATCTTATTTCGATTCATACCCTATGACTTTGGCTAGGCAGTCACACGGATCCGGGAGTCCTCGTATTTTGACAAGCGGTGCGGAGGAAAATATTGCCAGCCCCCGGTCGTGATCCTTTTCTAGACACCTCCGTCTTTCAGATAATCCTTTAATAACTCCCTTGGGTTCTATGGAGTTTGTAAAATTTAATAATTATTCATGGTTAACTAAGGAACCTACACTCTGATACCAAATGTTACGACCCCACCTCCCGATAACCTCCAATTAAGGGAGACCGAGAGGTCGAAGCCGCACCCATGACTTCTGGATCAAAGGTTCGGCAATTAACCAAGAATAATTATCAAATTTTAACATACTATGTTGAAAGCTGTAAGAAAATAAATTTTTGCATACCTTTTTGAAAACTTGGATCTCTAAACTTCTATCCACATAGATACTAATCTATCTAATCCTCCTTTGCACTTTAATTCTCATTTAGTACCACATGTGCCACTTTACTGTTTGTTCTTTTTATTGTCCCTAAAACGCCGACAAACAAAACGTCGGTCAGCCGAAGCTGGTATGTGGGGGAAACAAATAATGTTCAACTATGTTAACAATATAATCACTCAATTAATCATTTAACAATCAAGATTACGTTTTAAACCAAACTACTCAATCCATACCTATCCACAACTCTGTGTTGTCCCTGTAAGGACTTATATGCTACCTTTGTAAAGGTGACTTGAGGGACCTACCCTCGAGGTAGCCATATACTAAGTCATTCATGACCTGATGGACCTACCCTCTAGGTAGTCATATACCAGGTCAGCCATTACGACACAAAGGGGATGAGGATCTGAGCTAGAAGGTATATACATTATGTGATAGTCATAGTCACTTTATAATTGCAATATGAACATCCAAACAGTTTAGTTGCATTCAATGCAATAAAACATCCGGGAATCCATCGAAAATCCTAAGTGGTTATTCATAATTAACCACATACCTGATTTGATGATTTCAGAAGCATTAAGAAAATCCAACCAAGCATGCAATCCAAGTAATTCAACAATCACATAATTCCTGAAAAGAATATGTACTCTATTTATTACACACTTTATCAAGAACCTACTTTATTAACTTGGATTCACTTTCTATGGTTTCTAATCCGCATTAAGGTTTCATTAATATTCATTAGGGTTTCTTAGATCAATTTCTCAAACTTTATCCTTTTTAAGTTAACAAACCCTAAAATATCCTTTTCCATTTTTATGAACATTAATTGCTCAACTATTCATTTTAATAGTCTTTTATACCCAAATTGACTTAGGATCATCACATCCCTATTTATTCATGGATTTGAACAATTAAAAGACATATTCATCTAAATTAGGGTTTTGAAGCTCATTAGTGCATAATTATGCACGAAACCCTAAATTAAACCAATTATATAAAAAGATCATCTTTTTTAGATCCTATTCTCACTTTTATTAACAATAGGTTAACATCAACTTGAATTATGTCATTAAGACCATTTACCATCTAAGGGTTTTCCCTTAATTAAAACACTAAAGATGATAACTTTATGTACTTTTCCAATTTCAAGCATATAAACTCTAAATTAGACTAATCATGTGCAAAGTTCTTCCTTTTTGAACATAATGTACCTTTTTTACATTTAACAGGTTAACATCAACTCTAATGATCCATTAAACCCTATTAAACACATTAATCATATCAAAATAGGGTTTCTTAATCTTTAATTCATTAAAGATGATAATTTACACTATATTTCGAACTATGATCAGATTTAGGCTGTAAAACTATTTTTATTGGATTCCTCTCGTTCTCCTGATCAAAGTTCATATATAACTTGTTTTAATCCGAGCTACGGTTAAACAAATATGAATTTTTCATTAAATCACTTACTGGACCAATAAGAAGAGGCCAGGTCGCCCCATGCCCATGCAAGGCGCTACGCTTTGTTTTGGAAAACATGACGAATTGACTCTTATACCCTCGGGCCGCAGATTGCTGCTTCATGCTCGGGAGGGGTATTCTTGTCCAATCGACCCGCAGGTCATCTTCTTCCCTGCGATGGCGCATCCAGCCGCCCTAGACGCGAGGTGCGGGGCTTCTTCTCTCCCCCCTGGGTTCCAGCGACCTCCGGTGGCAGTGCCTCCACCTCCGACACACCTTGGCGCTCCCATGGACGCTAATCTCTCACGCTCCAGGCTTCTGGCCTGCGCTGGCCAAGCCTATCTTCGCGGCCGACCTTGCAGCCGTCCAGGGCTGATGCAAGAGCTTTCAGGCACGGTCACGACGGCCAGGTTATTTCCTTAGCTCCGTGGTACATCCAGCTACCCTGATAACTCCTTGCTGGTCCCTAGTTGTTCCCGTCATTCTAAGGATAATCCTCCTTCTCGTGGCTAGGTTCTTGCCCAAGAAGATGAAGAAGAGGGAAGAAAGGATACGTGCAACTCTCCAGAACTCGCCTCTGAACTCTACCCCTTTTATAGGGGAGGGTTTTCGCACCCTAAGATGTGCATCTATCAAGCTTCAAGGTCTTGTCCCATTAGGAATCCAAATTCTTCTTTAGAAAGCAAGTTTTCTCTCTCTTCTTTATTATTCCTTTGATAACCTTTATCCTTGATATATTAGAATTTCAAAAATTTCTTCTTTCATCTTCTTAGTACTTTTCTTTTATTCTAGTGGCACAAAATTCTATTTTCATTTAATAGTAAATACTTTCTTTTTGCAAAACCACATAATGCATCACATTATCCTCTTATTTTACAATTTTGGTATTTTATCTTTCTTTCCTCTTTATTGGGACTCCTTGGATCCCAAGAAACTCTATTATTTCGAAATCCTTTTTATTGGATACTCATTATCCTTCTAGATGCATCTACATGCATTATTCTTCATTATTATGTATATTTCTTATTAAAATATTTCTTTTTGAGGATTTCTCTTTATTTCTCTTTTATTTTTCCTCATTGGTATTCCTTTTATCATTAGGAATTCTTGGAATACGAAATTCCTCTAAGGAATACCCATTTACACATCTTTCTACTTATTTTCCACATTTTACCATTGTTTTCAATTTCTTTCTTAATAAAGAAATACTTAATTAATCTTTTCTTATTGCACTTTTTATGCAACTTTGGACTCCTTGCAACCCAAGGAATTCAAGAGGCACGAAATTCTCTTTGGATTTGCCTTCTAGAGGTTTCCACATATTTCTTTTCTCAAATATTCAATTATTCATTTACTAATTGAATTTCCTTGTTATTTCCTTGTTATTGGGCCATTTTACCACGGTGTATGGTGATCTTCAATCATGCTTTCATGTATGTCATTATTCTTCAAAATCAATACCTCAAAACCGTAAACCATTTTATCGGGGTTTCATCACTTTCTTTTCCAAAGAAGTGCACTTGAGGTTCTACCATCATCCTTTCATCATATCAAGGACTAAACTGGCTAACCAAACAACCCTTACCTTTCCAACGTATCTTATTACATCTGAGTGTTGTCCAAACACCTCTCCTTTCCAAACTTAGGGTTAGCCAAACAACCTCTTCTAGCTTCAAGTCAGATGTATCTCGACCAGTGCAACCATTAACACTTCACATTCTTAGGTATTAGGTAACATTGAAGACATACACTTCCATGTATTTCACCTCAAATTCTATGTCTATTTCCATTAAGAACACTCTCTGATTTCATCATCATGGTGATCAAACTCATCCTGGTATAACTTGTAAGTTCCACACAGCTCATGATAAAAACATCCTCATAAGCTGACTACCTCATTCCTCTTAGTGTTTGCAAACCATCCATGTATCATTCACTTTACCAGGGTAAGATATCTTCTCTATCCCCATTCCTTATGGCAACGTTCCAACCTACAACATATCTTATCCTTGGTGTATCGCATGCGTAATGTCCTATCTCTCACTCTCATAACAAGAGGAAATAAGCATTTGGTTGCAGTCCAAATACATAGTTCTTCCTGTTCCAAGAGTAGAGATGGTACATCCCACCTTGCCAGTACACCTTTAAATCTAAGTTGCAATGTGCCACATATGTCTCTTCATCACAAACATTTCGATATCAAAGTTACCTCCATGGAAAACTAGTCTTGAGCCTACTGAGGTTTATATCCTTGGTCATCTCCTCTAGGTCTATAGGGTACCGACTCTTTTGGGGTCATCCCTCTTCCCTTATGCATCAAGAGAGTGCCCTACTCATCTGCCCTTTGGGTCCCATGAGTTCATGAAGGTAATCAATCTCCTACCCCATGGCCCTCAGACAATGATAGCTGTTACCTCCCAACCCTATGGTCATGTGCAACTAGGGAATTAGGCAACTCCTACTTTCATTGATCATATCCCTACCTAACCCTAGGATAGACTTAGGATTCACCATTATAGTACATGTTTACTTAGAACCTTACCCAAGTCTTCATCATCTCTCTTTCTGCATTCAAGGACTGGCTTTCATCCTTTCATAGGGGTCAAGGCTACCTGCCTACCTTGGTCAAGCCCCATACCGGTTACCTCCATGGTAACACATCCATATGCACATAGATATGGATATCTATGGGTCTGTAGGTTCATTCTCATACCATGTACCTTTCACTTAGCTTCTCAAGATCCTATGAAGCCTCCTCAGGTTACCTCAAAACTGGTGTGCTCCCTACCATAGGGGTCCCTCCCCCAGGATGGGAGGAAAACTATCTCTTGACACCACGATCACAAAAGCTCTTAGGTCTAGGATTTACATCCACACGAGCCTACTTAACCCTAGCAAGCTATTAAGGCACAGCAGATCACCTACCGAACCATTCTAGGTCATACTTGTCCTCTTTTCTCAATGTTAGATCAAAATCACACCTCCCTTTTATCATCAACCTAGCTGTGAGGGGTCCATCAAACATACCCTAAACTTAAGGGGCTTCCCTTTTCCTCTATTCATGAGGAGTACCATGCTCGCTTCTATAGGAACTCAACTTCTCATCATGAGCCTTACGTACACCAATTCCCCTCTTAGGCCTAGGAACCCTAGGTTCACTCGTAGGTGTTCAACTACATGCCCTATCTCTTAACCACGAACCAAGCATGCAAAAGGCATGACATGCACTTCTTGTCATCCTTCAACTCGAGCAACACTTAGAGTTGGATTTTCCTCAAGGACAAACCATAAGGTACAAGGCCTCATAACCTGTTACAAATACACTTCAGGGTATACAGAACATCTTCTTCCTTTCTCAGAAGGTAAACACTTATACCCTAGGCACATAGGTGCCAAAAACCTCATCCTTCCTCTAGGTTTGGTCCCTCTAAAGACAACCAAGGTATCATCAACTTTTAGGGATCGATCATGAGGCAACCACTATCATCCATTGTTCAGGGTTTTAGGCTTCCAACCTTCTTGCTGGGTTTCCTGCTCTTTCTAGAGCTAACCCCACATCCAACCTCACCATTAGAGGTCCTTTCTTCATGAAGGATCATCCTAAAAATCATGCTCTACGTGGGTGAAGCCTAGGTTCGAACTTATGGTTGCTCAAGATCATCCATAACCCTTTATGCTCCATCATAATTCTTTCTCCAGGGTTTCATCCTACTGTCAGCACTATGGCGTGCCCTAGGTGCCAGCTATGCCCTACTTGCACAAGCCCAAAGGGTTTCTATGGTCCTTTACTAACATCATCATCAAAGGAGCTATCCTTTACCCTAACATGCACGACCCTTCCTAGGGTTGGGTTGCCAAAGGTGCTAGGTCACCCACGGATCCTATGGCATCCCAAAGGCATGTCCTTTCAAACACCTAGTCCAACTCATCTCTCTCTAACCTTCACTTTGGGTTAGGGTTAGCATCATCCTCAGAGGATGTGCTAGGCCTCTACTTGCAATGGAGATCTCTATCTCCAAGACTAACTTATCCTCCTGACAAGAAGGTCTAGCCTCAGATCTCTTCTAAGGACATGACAACTTATGTCGTACGACCTAAGCATGTATCTATTCTTTAGTTTGTGCTTAATCTATTAAGCTTATGCCCATGACATCTTATTTACATTCCTTTCATTAATTTGGTGGAGGATTTCTTAAACCTTATTAACCTTACCCATACCTCAAGAGGGTGAGGACAAGAAAGAAAACCCTAATCCTTTAGGTCCTTATCAGAATTTTGTGATGAGAAGGGATGAATAAGATGAGAAGTCCTAAAGGTATCTTATTTCGATTCATACCCTAAGACTTTGGCCAGGCAGTCACACAGATCTGGGAGTCCTCGTATTTTGACAAGCGGTGCGGAGGAAAATATTGCCAGCCCCCGGTCGTGATCCTTTTCTAGACACCTCCGTCTTTCCGATAATCCTCTAATAACTCCCTTGGGTTCTATGGAGTTTGTAAACTTTAATAATTATTAATGGTTAACTGAGGAACCTACACTTTGATACCAAATGTTACGACCCCACCTCCCGATAACCCCCAATTAAGGGAGACCGAGAGGTCGAAGCCGCACCCATGACTTCCGGATCAAAGGTTCGGCAATTAACCAAGAATAATTATCAAATTTTAACATACTATGCTGAAAGCTGTAAGAAAATAAATTTTTGCATACCTTTTTGAAAACTTGGATCTCTAACTTCTATCCACATAGATACTAATCTATCTAATCCTCCTTTGCACTTTAATTCTCATTTAGTACCACATGTGCCACTTTACTATTTGTTCTTTTCATTGTACCTAAAACGCCGACAAACAAAACGTCGGTCAGCCGAAGCTGGTATGTGGGAGAAACAAATAATGTTCAACTATGTGAACAATATAATCACTCAATTAATCATTTAACAATCAAGATTACATTTTAATCCAAACTACTCAATCCATACCTATCCACAACTCTGTGTTGTCCCTGTAAGGACTTATATGCTACCTTTGTAAAGGTGACTTGATGGACCTACCCTCTAGGAAGCCATATACTAAGTCATTCATGACCTGATGGACCTACCCTCTAGGTAGTCATATACCAGGTCAGCCATTACGACACAGAGGGGATCAGGATCTGAGCTAGAAGGCATATACATTATGTGATAGTCATAGTCACTTTATAATTGCAATATGAACATCCAAACAGTTTAGTTGCATTCAATGCAATAAAACATCCGGGAATCCATCGAAAATCCTAAGTGGTTATTCATAATTAACCACATACCTGATTTGATGATTTCAGAAGCATTAAAAAAATCCAACCAAGCATGCAATCCAAGTAATTCAGCAATCACATAATTCCTGAAAAGAATATGTACTCTATTCATTACACACTTTATCAAGAACCTACTTTATTAACTTGGATTCACTTTCTATGGTTTCTAATCCGCATTAAGGTTTCATTAATATTCATTAGGGTTTCTTGGATCAATTTCTCAAACTTTATACTTTTTAAGTTAACAAACCCTAAAATATCCTTTTCCATTTTTATGAACCTTAATTACTCAACTATTCATTTTAATAGTCTTTTATACCCAAATTGACATAGGATCATCACATCCCTATTTATTCATGGATTTGAACAATTAAAAGACATATTCATCTAAATTAGGGTTTTCAAGCTCATTAGTGCATAATTATGCACGAAACCCTAAATTAAACCAATTATATAAAAATATCATCTTTTTTAGATCCTATTATCACTTTTATTAACAATAGGTTAGTATCAACTTGAATTATGTCATTAAGACCATTTACCATCTAAGGGTTTTCCCTTAATTAAAACACTAAAGATGATAACTTTATGTACTTTTCCAATTTCAAGCATATAAACTCTAAATTAGACTAATCATGTGCAAAGTTCTTCCTTTTTTAACATAATGTACCTTTTTACATTTAACAGGTTAACATCAACTCTAATGATCCATTAAACCCTATTAAACACATTAATCATATCAAAATAGGGTTTCTTAATCTTTAATTCATTAAAGATGATAATTTACACTATATTTCGAACTATGATCATATTTAGGCTGTAAAACTATTTTTATTGGATTCCACTCATTCTCCTGATCAAATTTCATATATAACTTGTTTTAATCCGAGCTACGGTTAAATAAATATGAATTTTTCATTAAATCACTTACTGGACCAATAAGAAGAGGCCACTTCGCCCCATGCCCATGCAAGGCGCTACGCTTTGTTTTGGAAAAGATGACGAATTGACTCTTATACCCTCGGGCCGTGGATTGCTGCTTCATGCTCAGGAGGGGTATTCTTGTCCAATCGACCCGCAGGTCATCTTCTTCCCTGTGACGGCGCGTCTAGCCGCCCTAGACGCGAGGTGCGGGGCTTCTTCTCTCCCCCTGGGTTCCAGCGACCTCTGGCGGCAGTGCCTCCACCTCCGACACACCTTGGCGCTCCCATGGATGCTAATCTCTCGCGCTCTAGGCTTCTGGCCTACGCTGGCCAAGCCTATCTTCGCGGTCGACCTTGTAGCCGTCCAGGGCTGATGCAAGAGTTTTCAGGCACGGTCACGACGGCCAGGTTATTTCCTTAGCTCTGTGGTACATCCAGCTACCCTGATAACTCCTTGCTAGTCCCTAGTTGTTCCCGTCATTCTAAGGATAATCCTCCTTCTCGTGGCTAGGGTTTTGCCCAAGAAGATGAAGAAGAGGGAATAATTGATACGTGCAACTCTCCAGAACTCACCTCTAAGCTCTACCCCTTTTATAGGGGAGGGTTTTCGCACCCTAAGATGTGCATCTATCAAGCTGCAAGGTCTTATCCCATTAGGAATCCAAATCCTTCTTTAGAAAGCAAGTTTTCTCTCTCTTCTTTATTATTCCTTTGATAACATTTATCCTTGATATATTAGAATTTCGAAAATCTCTTCTTTCATCATCTTAGTACTTTTCTTTTATTCTAGTGGCACAAAATTCTATTTTCATTTAATAGTAAATACTTTCTTTTTGCAAAACCACATAATGCATCACATTATCCTCTTATTTTACAATTTTGGTATTTTATCTTTCTTTCCTCTTTATTGGGACTCCTTGGATCCCAAGAAACTCTATTATTTCGAAATCCTTTTATTGGATACTCATTATCCTTCTAGATGCATCTACATGCATTATTCTTCATTATTATGTATATTTCTTATTAAAATATTTCTTTTTGAGGATTTCTCTTTATTTCTCTTTTATTTTTCCTCATTGGTATTCCTTTTATCATTAGGAATTCTTGGAATACGAAATTCCTTTAAGGATTACCCATTTACACATCTTTCTACTTATTTTCCACATTTTACCATTGTTTTCAATTTCTTTCTTAATAAAGAAATACTTAATTAATCTTTTCTTTTCTTATTGCACTTTTTATGCAACTTTGGACTCCTTGGAACCCAAGGAATTCAAGAGGCACGAAATCCTCTTTGGATTTGCCTTCTAGAGGTTTCCACATATTTCTTTTCTCAAATATTCAATTATTCATTTACTAATTGAATTTCCTTGTTATTTCCTTGTTATTGGGCCCAATAGCCAATAAAGCCCACAACACAGACATCCAGGCTATTGCAAACAAAATCCATGTATTCAAAACAAATTATACCATTCTTTGTTCAATTATCCTTAAAATGATAAATTGCATTTCTCACTAATTGAACCCAAAAATTGGGGTTGTAACATCCTTCCCCTCTTATAGGAATTTTGTCCTCAAAATTCAAACAAGCAAACAAACAATTCAGGACAAGATTCTTCCATGTCCATCATTGGCCCCTATGTGGCTTTACCCTACCCATGGCACTTCCAAAGAACCTTTATCATCACTTATTCTTTTCTCTGAGTCCTTTCACTCTGGCGTCTATAAACTGCACAGATGACTCAGGTCATTTCAGCCTCCCTTGGGGCTCACTAGGTTCATTGCTCGGTACATGGTCGGGGTACTTCACATAGTGCTCTAAAACGGACACATGGAACTCATCACACATTACTTTATCCTGAGGGGTAAGGTCAATCTTAACCTTTTCCACCAAACCATATCAAAAGAACCCATGCATCGGGGACTCAGCTCTCTTAGCTATAACTTAGAGGGGTCGGATTTTCATATCACATAATCTCCCACAGTGAACTGCATGTCAGCCTACTTTGCATCTGCTCATGACTCTTATCGGATCTAGGCTCCTTTCAACCATTGCACGATCAAAGTGACTTCATCTACACACATTGTGGTCCTTTTCTAACCATCACGTGGTCCTTCACCAACATCGACTTACTGAAGTGGTGACAGACACAACCTCTCTGATAGAGCTGCATTGAATCCCGATATTGGCTATGGTGGTCATTGTCAGATCTTTCATAGGACAAGAACTCTCTCTAGATATCACCCTGAACGAGAACACATGCCCTCATCAGACCCTTTAGTATGGATCATACTAACCATAGTTAGGGGTGATAAACTCTATTAACATCGAGTTCTTCATGCATCTACTTCCATATTTTGGAAGGAAACCTTTAGGTCAACCTCCAGAACCTTTGAACTCGCTTCCTGGTGTAGTTGAACAATCTCTCTCATGGGTAGTTCAACTAGATCTGTCCCTTAACAGAACTCTTTCTTTCTCATGTCATCTAGGTAAGGCGACCTACCATAACCCATATTGCATACCGACCTTTCTTTGTCAAGGGGAGACTTATCACAACATCCATAGTGGTGAACTCCCATTCCCTCTCAGGGACTCTTTTGTCCTCTATATCGATACACTGGGTTACTGGGGTTCGTCCTTTACCTCCTGGCTTGTATGGTCATAAACCACATGCAACTTCATCTTAAGCATCCAAAGTGCTATCGCCATTTTACCACGGTGTATGGTGATCTTCAATCATGCTTTCCTGTATGTCATTATTCTTCAAGATCAATACCTCAAAACCGTAAACCATTTTATCGGGGTTTCATCACTTTCTTTTCCAAAGAAGTGCACTTGAGGTTCTACCATCATCCTTTCATCGTATCAATGACTAAACTGGCTAACCAAACAACCCTTACCTTTTCAACGTATCTTGTTACATCTGAGTGTTGTCCAAACACCTCTCCTTTCCAAACTTAGGGTTAGCCAAACAACCTCTTCTAGCTTCAAGTCAGATGTATCTCGACCAGTGCAACCATTACCACTTCACATTCTTAGGTATTAGGTAACATTGAAGACATACACTTCCATGTATTTCACCTCAAATTCTATGTCTATTTTCATTAAGAACACTCTCTGATTTCATCATCATGGTGATCAAACTCATCCTCGTATAACTTGTAAGTTCCACACAGCTCATGATAAAAACATCCTCATAAGCTGACTACCTCATTCCTCTTAGTGTTTGCAAACCATCCATGTATCATTCACTTTACCAGGGTAAGATATCTTCTCTATCCCCATTCCTTGTGGCAACGTTCCAACCTACAACATATCTTATCCTTGGTGTATGGCATGCGTAATGTCCTATCTCTCACTCTCATAACAAGAGAAAATAAGCATTTGGCTGCAGTCCAAATACAGAGTTCTTCATGTTACAAGAGTAGAGATGGTACATCCCACCTTGCCAGTACACCTTTAAATCTAAGTTGCAACGTGCCACATATGTCTCTTCATCACAAACATTTCGATATCAAAGTTACCTCCATGGAAAACTAGTCTTGAGCCTACTGAGGTTTATATCCTTGGTCATCTCCTCTAGGTCTATAGGGTACCGACTCTTTTGGGGTCATCCCTCTTCCCTTATGCATCAAGAGAGTGCCCTACTCATCTGCCCTTTGGGTCCCATGAGTTCATGAAGGTAATCAATCTCCTAACCCATGGCCCTTAGACAATGATAGTTGTTATCTCCCGACCCTATGGTCATGTGCAACTAGGGAATTAGGCAACTCCTACTTTCATTGATCATATCCCTACCTGACCCTAGGATAGACTTAGGATTCACCATTATAGTACATGTTTACTTAGAACCTTACCCAAGTCTTCATCATCTCTCTTTCTGCATTCAAGGACTGGCTTTCATCCTTTCATAGGGGTCATGGCAACCTGCCTACCTTGGTCAAGCCCCATACCGGTTACCTTCATGGTAACACATCCATATGCACATAGAGATGGATATCTATGGGTCTGTAGGTTCATTCTCATACCATGTACCTTTGACTTAGCTTCTCAGATCCTATGAAACCTCCTCAGGTTACCTCAAAACTGGTGTGCTCCCTACCATAGGGGTCCCTCTCCCAGGATGGGAGGAAAACTATCTCTTGACACCACGATCACAAAAGCTCTTAGGTCTAGGATTTACATCCAGACGAGCCTACTTAACCCTAGCAAGCTATTAAGGCACAGCAGATCACCTACCGAACCATGCTAGGTCATACTTGTCCTCTTTTCTCAATGTTAGATCAAAATCACACCTCCCTTTTATCATCAACCTAGCTGTCAGGGGTCCATCAAACATACCCTAAACTTAAGGGGCTTCCCTTTTCCTCTATTCATGAGGAGTACCATGCTCGCTTCTATAGGAACTCAACTTCTCATCATGAGCCTTAGGTACACCACTTCCCCTCTTAGGCCTAGGAACCCTAGGTTCACTCATAGGTGTTCAACTGCATGCCCTATCTCTTAACCACGAACCAAGCATGCAAAAGGCATGACATGCACTTCTTTTCATCCTTCAACTCGAGCAACACTTAGAGTTGGATTTTCCTCAAGGACAAACCATAAGGTACAAGGCCTCATAACCTGTTACAAATCCACTTCAGGGTATACAGAACATCTTCTTCCTTTCTCAGAAGGTAAACACTTATACCCTAGGCACATAGGTGCCAGAAACCTCATCCTTCCTCTAGGTTTGGTCCCTCTAAAGACAACCAAGGTATCATCAACTTTTAGGGATTGATCATGAGGCAACCACTATCATCCATTGTTCAGGGTTTTAGGCTTCCAACCTTCTTGCTGGGTTTCCTGCTCTTTCTAGAGCTAACCCCACATCCAACCTCACCATTAGAGGTCCTTTCTTCATGAAGGATCATCCTCAAAATCATGCTCTACGTGGGTGAAGCCTAGGTTCGAACTTATGGTTGCTCAAGATCATCCATAACCCTTTATGCTCCATCATAATTCCTTATCCAGGGTTTCATCCTACTGTCAGCACTATGGCGTGCCCTAGGTGCTAGCTATGCCCTACTTGCACAAGCCCAAAGGGTTTCTATGGTCCTTTACTAACATCATCATCAAAGGAGCTATCCTTTACCCTAACATGCACGACCCTTCCCAGGGTTGGGTTGCCAAAGGTGCTACGTCACCCACAGATCCTATGGCATCCCAAAGGCATGTCCTTTCAAACACCTAGTCCAACTCATCTCTCTCTAACCTTCACTTAGGGTTAGGGTTAGCATCATCCTCAGAGGATGTGCCAGGTCTCTACTTGCAATGGATATCTCTATCTCCAAGACTAACTTATCCTCCTGACAAGAAGGTCTAGCCTCAGGTCTCTTCTGAGGACATGACAACTTATGTCGTTCGACCTAAGCATGTATCTATTCTTTAGTTTGCGTTGAATCTATTAAGCTTATGCCCATGACATCTTATTTACATGCCTTTCATTAATTTGGTGGAGGATTTCTTAAACCTTATTAACCTTACCCATACCTCAAGAGGGTGAGGAGAAGAAAGAAAACCCTAATCCATTAGGTCCTTATCAGAATTTTGTGATGAGAAGGGATGAATAAGATGAGAAGTCCTAAAGGTATCTTATTTCGATTCATACCCTAAGACTTTGGCCACGCAGTCACACGGATCCGGGAGTCCTCGTATTTCGACAAGCGGTGCGGAGGAAAATATTGCCAGCCCCCGGTTGTGATCCTTTTCTAGACACCTCCATCTTTCGGATAATCCTCTAATAACTCCCTTGGGTTCTATGGAGTTTGTAAAATTTAATAATTATTAATGGTTAACTGAGGAACCTACGCTCTGATACCAAATGTTATGACCCCACCTCCCGATAACCCCCAATTAAGGGAGACCGAGAGGTCAAAGCCGCACCCATGACTTCCGGATCAAAGGTTCGGCAATTAACCAAGAATAATTATCAAATTTTAACATACTATGCTGAAAGCTGTAAGAAAATAAATTTTTGCATACCTTTTTGAAAACTTGGATCTCTAAACTTCTATCCACATAGATACTAATCTATCTAATCCTCCTTTGCACTTTAATTCTCATTTAGTACCACATGTGCCACTTTACTGTTTGTTCTTTTCATTGTACCTAAAACGCAGACAAACAAAACGTCGGTCAGCCGAAGCTGGTATGTGGGGGAAACAAATAATGTTCAACTATGTTAAAAATATAATCACTCAATTAATCGTTTAACAATCAAGATTATGGTTTAAGCCAAACTACTCAATCCATACCTTCCACAACTCTGTGTTGTCCCTGTAAGGACTTATATGGTACCTTTATAAAGGTGACTTGATGGACCTACCCTCTAGGCAGCCATATACTAAGTCATTCATGACCCGATGGACCTACCCTCTAGATAGTCATATACCAGGTCAGCCATTACGACACAGAGGGGATCAGGATCTGAGCTAGAAGGCATATACATTATGTGATAGTCATAGTCAATTTATAATTGCAATATGAACATCCAAACAGTTTAGTTGCATTCAATGCAATAAAACATCCGGGAATCCATCGAAAATCCTAAGTGGTTATTCATAATTAACCACATACCTAATTTCATGATTTCAAAAGCATTAAGAAAATCCAACCAAGCATGCAATCCAAGTAATTCAACAATCACATAAAAACCTGACAAGAATATGTACTCTATTTATTACACAATTTATCAAGAACCTACTTTATTAACTTGGATTCACTTTCTATGGTTTCTAATCCGCATTAAGGTTTCATTAATATTCATTAGGGTTTCTTGGATCAATTTCTCAAACTTTATCCTTTTTAAGTTAACAAACCCTAAAATATCCTTTTCCATTTTTATGAACCTTAATTGTTCAACTATTCATTTTAATAGTCTTTTATACCCAAATTGACTTAGGATCATCACATCCCTATTTATTCATGGATTTGAACAATTAAAAGACATATTCATCTAAATTAGGGTTTTGAAGCTCATTAGTGCATAATTATGCACGAAACCCTAAATTAAACCAATTATATAAAAAGATCATCTTTTTTAGATCCTATTCTCACTTTTATTAACAATAGGTTAATATCAACTTGAATTATTTCATTAAGACCATTTACCATCTAAGGGTTTTCCCTTAATTAAAACACTAAAGATGATAACTTTATGTACTTTTCCAATTTCAAGCATATAAACTCTAAATTAGACTAATCATGTGCAAAGTTCTTCCTTTTTTAACATAATGTACCTTTTTACATTTAACAGGTTAACATCAACTCTAATGATCCATTAAACCCTATTAAACACATTAATCATATCAAAATAGGGTTTCTTAATCTTTAATTCATTAAAGATGATAATTTACACTATATTTCGAACTATGATCAGATTCAGGCTGTAAAACTATTTTTATTGGATTCCTCTCGTTCTCCTGATCAAAATTCATATATAACTTGTTTTAATCCGAGCTACGGTTAAATAAATATGAATTTTTCATTAAATCACTTACTGGACCAATAAGAAGAGGCCACGTCGCCCCATGCCCATGCAAGGCGCTACGCTTTGTTTTGGAAAACATGAAGAATTGACTCTTATACCCTCGGGCCGCGGATTGCTGCTACATGCTCAGGAGGGGTATTCTTGTCCAATCGACCCACAGGTCATCTTCTTCCCTGCGACGGCGCGTCCAGCCACCCTTGATGTGAGGTGTGGGGCTTCTTCTCTCCCCCTGGGTTCCAGCGACCTCCGGTGGCAGTGCCTCCACCTCCGACACACCTTGGCGCTCCCATGGATGCTAATCTCTCGCGCTCCAAGCTTCTGCCCTGCGCTGGCCAAGCCTATCTTCGCGGCCAACCTTGCAGCCGTCCAGGGCTGATGCGAGAGCTTTCAGGCACGGTCGCGAGGGCCAGGTTATTTCCTTAGCTCTGTGGTACATCCAGCTACCCTGATAACTCCTTGCTGGTCCCTAGTTGTTCCCGTCATTCTAAGGATAATCCTCCTTCTCGTGGCTAGGGTTTTACCCAAGAAGATGAAGAAGAGGGAAAAAAGGATACGTGCAACTCTCTAGAACTCGCCTCTGAGCTCTACCCCTTTTATAGGGGAGGGTTTTCACACCCTAAGATGTGCATCTATCAAGCTGCAAGGTCTTATCCCATTAGGAATCCAAATCCTTCTTTAGAAAGCAAGTTTTCTCTCTCTTCTTTATTATTCCTTTGATATCCTTTATCCTTGATATATTAGAATTTCGAAAATCTCTTCTTTCATCTTTTTAGTACTTTTCTTTTATTCTAGTGGCACAAAATTCTATTTTCATTTAATAGTAAATACTTTCTTTTTGCAAAACCACATAATGCATCACATTATCCTCTTATTTTACAATTTTGGTATTTTCTCTTTCTTTCCTCTTTATTGGGACTCCTTGGATCCCAAAAAACTCTATTATTTCGAAATCCTTTTTGTTGGATACTCATTATCCTTCTAGATGCATCTACATGCATTATTCTTCGTTATTATGTATATTTCTTATTAAAATATTTCTTTTTGAGGATTTCTCTTTATTTCTCTTTCATTTTTCCTTATTGGTATTCCTTTTATCATTAGGAATTCTAAGAATACGAAATTCCTCTAAGGATTACCCAATTACACATCTTTCTACTTATTTTCCACATTTTACCATTGTTTTCAATTTCTTTCTTAATAAAGAAATACTTAATTAATCTTTTCTTTTCTTATTGCACTTTTTATGCAACTTTGGACTCCTTGGAACCCAAGGAATTCAAGAGGCACGAAATCCTCTTTGGATTTGCCTTCTAGAGGTTTCCACATATTTCTTTTCTCAAATATTCAATTATTCATTTACTAATTGAATTTTCTTGTTATTTCCTTGTTATTGGGCCCAATAGACAATAAAGCCCACAACACAGACATCCAGGCTATTGCAAACAAAATCCATGTATTCAAAACAAATTATACCATTCTTTGTTCAATTATCCTTAATATGAGAAATTGCATTTCTCACTAATTGAACCCAAAAATTGGGGTTATAACACTTGCTTGGAGACAGTACCTCACGCCTTGCACGGTCTTCACCTCCTGTCGTGGACGGTGTCTGTGCAGCTCCTGGTCACATCGGGACTGAAGACTCCTGGTCTCACCGGGACTGTCAGGATTGACAGTTGTCCTCCGAGCGGCAGATGTCTCCCGCCTCTGCAGTCGTCCACACGGACTGCCTAGAACTCCGATCTCCTTGTCCCACAAGGAATCGGAAGGAGTCGCACCCTCCTGTCAGCGTACTAGTCACCAACACACTCTCCTTCCACCTGTCACTTTCTGCAGTTGTCTTTCCCTTACTGTGCCTCCCTTATCGGGTAGCACTTGCTCGGGCTCTCTCGGTTACCAAAACCAGAGAACGACAACTTTACAGAGCAACTGGTTGCAT
The DNA here is from genome assembly GCA_963693085.1 of Alisma plantago-aquatica. Lineage (NCBI taxonomy): Eukaryota > Viridiplantae > Streptophyta > Magnoliopsida > Alismatales > Alismataceae > Alisma > Alisma plantago-aquatica. Next base: position 627,256,030 of record OY856413.1, on the reverse strand, counting down.
TGAGTTGTACTTTGAGAAGTCCCCAATACCCCTATATATATAGGAGGGTCATGGGACAGGGTTCTCTATCCCGAGAAATATGGGACTAAAGCAGGAGTAGAAGGGTACGAGATTTTCCACAAAAACAACCAACTGTGCAACCTGAACCGATCGTTTCACAACTAAAACGGTCGGTTGGGGACCTGAGTTGGTCAGTTGACACCTCAACCGATCGGTTGGGACCCATGAAACTATCGGTTCACTTTTGAATCGGTCGGTTTGTGGTACTGATCAGTTCCCGATTGACTTTTCTTCTTTTGTTTCTAATTGGTACCAAATACCAATCCTTGTTCCAATCAAATTGGGCAAGTGAAACAAAAAAGAAGTTTCTCACCAATCCTACTTTCCCAACTTGCTCGGTTGCATCATTTGAACTGATCATTTCAACACTTGAAGCAATCGTTTCACCCTGTCCGTGAGTCGATCGACTCACCACCTGAGCTGATCGGTTCACCAAGTTGATCCGATCGGTTCATCACATGAGCCGATCGGTTGGGAGTGCAGATTGTGCAAAATCAGTCAATTACAGTTTCAATCAATTTGATACTCTAATCAATCAGTCCAACACCTTGAACACTATGATACCGAGCTATCAATTGATTAAGTGTTTAATTGAACTACTAAACTCCTTTAGTAATCAATCTAAACATTTTTTGTGGACAAACTCCTGTTCTAGGTTAAATCCTATGTGTGTGACCCTGTAGGTCCATTTCACGTTGGCAGTGAAAGTCCATAACATTTATGACTTCACAAGCAAAGAGCGGTGCCTAGTCACACATCAGTGCTACCCAAGTGAAATAGAAAGTTGGAGAACAACTTTTAATCCTACAATCCGTGAATGGTGTTACAGTGAATGTATAATTCCTTTGTCACTAATATCTTGAATGAACTCGAGGCATGGAACAGTCATCCTGTCAACATTCATTCATTTCCTTGATCTCAGAGCAGACTGGGTGAGATGTGTGTAACATCAATATCACATATTGATTCACACGTGCATGTGCATGCCTTTCTCAATCCTACTCATCAAGTGTCCAAGGACATCAAACTCCCTTAGGAGGGACAAATCCCATATCTATCACTCACCCCTCAAAAGCCCCATGTGTCAAAGACACCCAATCATCACCTTTATAACAACCCATGTTTCAGGACTGTGTTTGATGATGTCAAAGTGTAGCCAACGACATGTGTTGACTGTAGTGATTTCAGGTCTAAGAATCACACTCACCACCATCACTGTGAGAGATAACTGTGACTACCAAGTCATGGTTCCATGTGTCACTCTCACGGTGCGTCTGCCTGGTACCTTGTTCTCTAACAAGTACCTATGTGCTTGGTTTGATATCACTATATCATGACTAATGAGATTATGTCATCAACCAACACACAATCTAGTCTTCAATGTTATTGATGTCTATGGTTATTTCCACAATGACAACCAACTAGGGACTAAACAAGAATGTATACTCTTAACATCCGTATGATCTCATCATTTAGGTCCTTAACCTAAAAGCATACGTCATTGAGTAAAATCATTCTTTACGCATCTATCATGTTACACTATCACCTCAGAAACAGTTTAAACATATAGATCGGAAATTGCCTTTATTATTATTCAAATCATTTACAAAGTATCCCATTACAATCATCATATGACTTTCTCTATGGGCGTATGACGTGGCGTTTTGAATGCACTAACAAATTCACTCGGGGCTGAAATCCCCGAGCTTTTACCTAAACCAAGTGCAATAATACCACCCGCAAGCGGACGAGTCTTATCGCAGTATAGTTGAGGATCGAACCCAAAGGACAACGTTTTTAAGAATCTTTGTCAGCTGGATCTAGCTCAAGTAAAACTAATGTTTAGAACAAAAGGTTGATTTTGGTTTGTTTAAACTAATTGCAAGAAAGTAAAAGCGGAATTAAAGATAGGTTTAGATCACTGATGTGGAATCGCTGGGATGGTACCGGGTTTGACCACCACTACACACACAAACATACTCCTTTGCAAACAATCCAGGCAAGATATAACACTCCAAGTAGAGCTGCTACGGAACCCCCCATACGGGCGTTAGGTTTGCGTAAGCATCACCATAGGCATCAGATGTCTTGTCACCATCCGGATCACATGTCTTACGGCTCTGAAGATACAACATCCAACTAAGGTTGTGAACCCCCCATACGGGAGTTAGGCGCACAGAAGCGTCACCGAAGGCTAGATGGCTCGTCCCCTCACAGATCATACACTTACAACCTCAAGGAATCCCATCAGAAGTTCTCGTCAAGGAGTCAGCCGTGTCAACCGATAAGCACATAAGCGATTATAGTATGAGTAAACATCGACGATTAACAAGAAGATACAAATCCAACTAAGGTTGTGAACCCCCCATACGGGCGTTAGGCACACAGAAGCGTCACTGAAGGCTAGATGGCTCGTCCCCTCGCGGATCATACACTTACGACCTCAAGGAATCCCATCAGAAGTTCTCGTCAAGGAGTCAAACTTTCTAAATGACGTTCATACCCATGCATAGAGGTTATCGCAACACAGGGAGCACAAAGATGAAAACAAGCACATAACCAACCTACGAGCTTAACGATAAACAACAAAATGAAGAGTTATATACATTGCCATGGAGAGTTTAACAAAAGAACATAGTTTGCATGGGCAGCGGGGCTAGTCCCCGCACCCCAGCGAAAGTGGACTACTCGCTCATGATGCGAGATACAAGGAGGATGAGAGAGAAAGAGAGATCCGCCATGAGCTCGGTGCAGAGGATGGACGCAGCCCGGTGAAGTAGATGCGCTCCTTGCTCTATCTTCCTTCTCTTCTTGGCCTCCTTGGATGCAACACTAGCAGTAGGTGGAGTGGGACTTGATCGGAGTGGTGCTCTGGCAGCCTGTTGGCATCCGGATCCGATCCCCCCAAAAGAGAACCTTGGGGGTCTATTTATAGGTTCAGATCTGATCCCAAACGGTTTGGATAAGTTGCTAGAAATATCCCATCCAAACGGTCTGGAGACTGTTTCGTGCCAAATGGTTTGGAGACCGTTTCAGCGCCAAACGGTTTGCATTGATCGATCTTGAGGTCGGTCTCGGCGTGAATCGCGCAGCTTCTTCTCTTCAATCAGTCTTTGGTCTTTCGGCAAACGGTCTCGGAAACCAAACGGTCTTGAGACCGCATGAACCCAAACGGTCTTGGGACCGCATGAACCCAAACGGTCTTGGGACCGCATGAACCCAAACGGTCTTGGGACTGCATGAACCCAAACGGTCTTGGGACCGCATGAACCCAAATGGTCGTGGGACCGCATGAATCCAAACAGTTGTGAGACCGCATGGAACCAAACGGTCGTGAGACCGCATGGACCCAAACGGTCGTGGGACCGCATGGACATGTTGTTTACAGCTTGCGCAGTTTTCTTTGGCAACCGACCTTGTCATTCGTTCTTTCATGTATTCCACCAAACGGTCTTGGGACCGCATGGATGGAATTGCTTGGTTTACCTGCATTAAATGAATAATATTTAGTTAAAACCTTGATTATTGAATCAGCCAAGTAGTTTTGCACATTATGATTCATATTTTGGGTGAAAAGGTGTGAAGTAGAGTTGGAATTGTTCCAAAAAGGTAATTGAGTTACATGATGAGTATGCACTCATCAAAACACCCCGAACTTAAACGTTGCTCATCCTCGAGTAACATAAAATTTGAAATGGTTCCCAATCAAATACTTTCAATCTGTGTGATTGCTTCATCTTCACATCACGAATGTTTTCTTTCTGCTCAGTATGAATCAGTACCTCAACCTCCTGGGGCCACTAAACACATCTTACCATAGCTTCGTTCCTGAGTTTGTTTTCCAATGTCACTTCCTCCTCACTTTTTCCAACAACAAGCATGTCAAAGAGTTTTGTAAGAGTCCAGAGATACCCACAGAATCAACAAGTGTGTATCCAATCTGACACTGGTGTATTTAATGATAATTGGGGCATGCATTGTGCCCTTAGGTAGAAAAAGGAGTGAAAGATGGTATGGAAAGAAGAAGTAAATCTCTCCTCTATTCGAGATTTTTATTTGTTTTGCAATTTCATTTATTGCAATTTTTTTTGTGCAAATCTCTCCTCTATTCGACTCGAGATCGCATTTATTTTTTGTGCACTTTGGCATCTTTTGATTGCAAGTCTCTCCTCTATTTGACTCGAGACTGCATTTTTGGTGGTACGCCCCTATTTATTGTGAGGGGTATGGAAGAAGTGGATAAGGGGGAAGTGGCGTGCCACCCCGAACTTAGGGTATGGCACAATTTTGGCTATTTTGTTGCTTTTTGATGGATGGAGGGGTACGAAGATGATAGAAGAAGTGTAGAAGAGAGTTCAGATCGGAAAGCATCTTGATTTACAATTCAAAATCGGGTTATTCTCCTTGTCATACTCTGTTCAAATAATGACTTGATGCGGATCCGGTGGGGATTCCGGGCCATTGTTCCACTAGCCAGTTAGGAAGCACGACATGTTTGATCCCTATCAGTTTGACAGATACTTATCATTTTTGTAAAAGGTATTATGATGTTAGGAATCATAAGCTTCACAGGATGATTTCAGGCAAAAGGCAAGTTTCAAAAATCAGTCCTCCTGAGGATTTACTTCGAATAAGGAGGATATTATGATTGAAGATGCATAGCAAAATGGTTAGCTACATTTTATCAACAAGTGTCAAAAATTCATCAAATATCTGTTCAAAAATTTTGAAAATTTTGAAAAATTTTATGATAGAGACAACTTGAGTATGAAAAGAGGGTGTATGTGAAAGTTAGGTATGTACCACCCACCCTCCACCCCGAACTTAGAAATTTTCTCGTCCCGAGCAAACCCTAAATCCAAGATGGAGGGGAAAGGTTACACCAGTTATGACCGCCGAGTGTGCTTGCATTCTGATCAGTGCGACTCCGATCTTTTCTCTGAAAGAAGAAAAACTATCTCAAAAGGCAAATTTTATTTAAGGAAAAGTAAACTAGAAACCAAAATTTGAAAAGGAAAAGTAAAATAGAATTATTGATCGGGTTGCCTCCTAACAAGCGCCTTTGTTTTACGTCGATGGCTCGACAGAGTCCTTCGGTATCATGGTGGGTCCTTTGGATTGGCGAGTTCCAACATTATTTCGGTGCCTATGGCAGTGGACGTGAAGTATCTTTTCAAGCGGTGACCATTTGCTATAAATTCGCCTGACTTGTCACTCCATAAAGAGAAAGCACCATGTGGAGAGATGCTTTTGATGATGTAAGGTCCACACCAACGTGAGCAGAGTTTCCCTGGGAATAATTTTAATCTGGAGTTGAAAACTAGAACTTGGTCTCCTACTTGTATGTCTTTTCTTTTTAGATGTCCATCATGCCAAAGTTTTGTACGTTCTTTATAGATTCGTGCGTTCTCATAGGCTGTCATTCTTATTTCATCCAGCTCGTTGAGTTGCAGAGTCTTGGCTTGCCCTGCTTCTTTCGTATCGAAGTTCAATGGTTTAATTGCCCTCCATGCCTTATGTTCTAATTCGACTGGCAGGTGGCAAGCTTTTCCATATATCAATCGAAAAGGTGTAGTCCCAAGGGGAGCTTTATAAGCAGTACGATAGGCCCATAGGGCGTCATTGATTTTTGTCGACCAGTCTTTGCAATTATGTCCAACGGTTTTCTCAAGGATAGCTTTTAGTTGTCGGTTGGAGACCTCTACCTGTTCACTAGTTTGTGGATGGTAAGGTGAAGCTACCTTGTGCGAGACACCATATTTTCTTAGTAAAGCTTCAAAGATTCTTTCAATGAAGTGGGAACCTCCGTCAGATATCACGGTTCGCGGTACTCCAAACCGTGGGAAGATGACATCATTGAATAATTTGATGACGGGTTTTGCATCACTAGTGACGGTTGGTATAGCTTCAACCCATTTGGAGACGTAGTCTACTGCCACTAGGATGTATGAGAATCCATTAGAAGATGGGAATGGACCCATATAGTCCACTCCCCAGACGTCGAATATCTCAACTTCTTGCCATAGATTCAGTGGCATCTCGTCTCTTTTGGTTATATTGCCAGATCTTTGACATTTATCACAGGATAGGACAAAATCGTAAGAGTCCTTGGATAAGGTCGGCTAGAAAAATCCACATTGCAAAACCTTTAAGGCAGTCTTTTTAGAGCTCATATGCCCACCTACGGGTCCTGAGTGACATTGTTCCAGAATAGATTGAGCTTCTTCTTCGGCGATACAGTGTCTATACAGACCATCAGCGCAAAGTTTAAAAAGATATGGTTCATCCCAGTGATAGTGCTTCACATCGTGCATAAATTTTTTCAGTGCATTCCCGGTGCATTGAGGATGGATGACTCCAGCAGCAAGGTAATTTACAACATCAGAATACCATGGTATAACTTCCGAGACCCTCATTAGTTGATCATCTGGTAGGGAATCATTTATCGGAATCCTTTCAGCATCCAGAGTGTGGATGCGACTGAGGTGATCTGCTACAACGTTTTCCGTCCCTTTTTTATCTCTTATCTCCAAATTGAATTCTTGTAGTAAGAGGATCCATCGTATCAGCCTTGGTTTTGCATCTTTCTTTGCCAGGAGGTAACGAATAGCAGCATGGTCTGTGTAGACAATGACTTTCGAACCGATAAGGTATGACCTAAACTTGTCGAAAGCATATATGACTGCTAGAAGTTCTTTCTCAGTAGTAGCATAATTCCTTTGAGCTTCGTCGAGGGTTTTCGATGCATAATAGATCACATAATGTTTCTTTTCTATGTATTGCCCTAAGACAGCACCCACCGCGTAATCACTGGCATCACACATAATTTCAAAAGGATGGTCCCAGTCGGGAGCTCTAATGATGGGGGTAGTTGTGAGGGCCTTCTTTAGAGTGTTGAAGCTTTTGACACATTCTTCATTGAAATTGAAATCAGAATCTTTTAGAAGCAGGTTCGTCATTGGCTTAGTTATCTTGGAAAAATCTCTTATTAATCTTCTATAGAATCCAGCATGACCAAGGAAGGCGCGAACTTCTTTCACATTCGTGGGAATAGCCAATTTAGATATCACTTCAATATTGGCTTTATCAACTTCAATTCCTCTACTGCTAACCCTATGGCCCAGGACAATGCCTTCCCTTACCATGAAGTGGCATTTCTCCCAATTTAGCACCAGATGTGCTTCTTCACAATGTTTGAGAACCATGGAGAGATGCTTAAGACAAGAATCAAATGAGTCTCCATATATAGAGAAATCATCCATGAAGACCTCCATAACATTTTCATTAAGTCCAGCGAAAATTGCAGCCATGCAACGTTGAAAAGTTGCGGGAGCATTACAGAGACCAAACGGCATTCTTTTAAAAGCATATGTCCCGAAAGGACAGGTGAAAGTCATTTTTTCTTGATCATCTGGATGTATGGGAATCTGGTAGAATCCAGAGTAACCGTCAAGGTAACAAAAATATTCTTGGTGAGCCAATCTCTCTAAGACTTTATCGAGGAAGGGCATAGGAAAATGATCTTTTCGAGTAGCCTTGTTTAATTTTCTATAATCAATGCACATCCGCCACCCAGTGATTGTTCGAGTGGGGATAAGCTCATCATGTTCATTCCTTATAACACTTGTTCCACATTTCTTTGGCACCACGTGTACTGGGCTCACCCATGTCGAATCTAATATTGGGTAGATTATACCGGCTGTGAGAAGTTTGATGATCTTGCGACGGACTACTTCTTTCATACTGGGATTCAATTTCCATTGATGCTCGATGGTCGGCTTGTGATCTTCCGTCATGGGGATCTTATGCATTCATAAGGCTTGATTGACCCCTGTGAGGTCGCTCATTCTATAGCCTATTGCTTTCTTTCTTTCCCTTAATTCCTCCAGAAGTTTCTTTTCTTGTTCATTTGTTAAATCGAAATTTATGATCACTGGACAAACCTTGAGGTCGTCCAAAAACATGTACTTTAGCCCTTCGGGTAGGGACTTCATTTCGGGAGCTTCAAATTTTTCGCTTCTTTCTTCTGTAGTTTCAGTAGCCTTGAGTTCTTCATAGGTTGTGTCAGTAGCAGAGTCGAGGGGTTCGATGCAGTCCTCTGCTTGTTTGTCTATAGGTACATCGATCGGTAGGTCAGATAAAGGAATTTCCAAGGGATCGTAAGGTTCATCATGTTCTTGAGTCAGTTGTGATAATTTCTCAACGCAATCAATCAGATAGACTTCTTCCTGTATACTCGGTCTCCTCATACTTTCAAAAACCTTGAACTCAAGAGTCTCTTTGCCTAACCTGAGTAGTAAGGTACCTGCTTCAACATCAATAAGGGCTCTAGCAGTGGCGAGGAATGGACGACCAAAGATAAGAGGATATCTGGTGTCTTCTTTTATATCCATAATGATGAAGTCACATGGAACATATGCGTCCTTGCCCACCTTGACCGGGATATCTTCGAGAATTCCTAACAGTCTCTTTATTGAATTGTCTACAAGTTGGATGGTCATAGTGGTAAGAAGCAATTCTGCAAACCCTAATCTCTTGCACAGACTGAATGGCATAATAGAAATACTTGCCCCAAGATCTGCCAGTCCTTTCTTGCATGATGAGTCACCAATGTGACATGAAATTCCAAAGGATCCTGGGTCTTTCTGTTTCTTTGGCATCTTGCTCAGTATAATATCTGATGTGGTTGTAGCCAGTTTTACAGTTTCATACTCTTCAGTTATGTACTTCTTGGTGAGAAGTGACTTTAGATACTTAGTCAAGGTTGGTATCTCAGCAAGAGCGTCTAAGAAGGGTATATCAACATGGAGTTTCTTCATGGCCTCTTTGAACTTGACGAATCTTGTATCAAGATTTGTTTGCCTTAGGCGGGATGGGAAGGGTATATGAGGCTTATATACAGGTATATCCGTCTCTAGTGTTTCAACTTCTTCACAAGCAGGCTCCTCAGGACTTTCCTTGTCAGACTTATCTTCTTTTGGTTGCGATTCTGGTGTTGTCAAGTTTTGGACCGTCACAGGTTCATACTCGTCAGCAATAACTACAGGTGTCTTTACTAGGGGGTTCGAATAATCTTTCACCGATCTAGTGGTGACGACCTACAACTGTTCAGGATGTTTCGGGTTGTTCTCAGGTTGCCCGGCAAAGACCCCAGCTGGTGGCTTTATGCTAGCCGCAAGTTGAGCTAGTTGAGTTTCAATAGCTTTCTGTTGGGCTTGTTGGTTGGCTATCATCATTTGTTGTGTTTGCAACATCTTTTCAATAGTGGATAGCTTTTCATCGAGAATGGCTCCTGCTTGCCCTTGTTGGTTCAAGTTCTGATACTGAGAGTTGTTCTGATAATTATTGTAGTTTCTGTTCTGAAAGTTTCCTTTGAAATTTCCTTGATTCTTGAAGTTCTATTGTTGGTTAAACTGGAATCCAGATGGACCTCTCGGTTGATTGTTGGGACCGAATTGATGCGAGTTCATAGCTCCTGAAGGGTTTCCATATTGGAAGCCTGGGTGATTCCTATTTTGATTGGGATTGTAATAGTTCTGCCCAGGGATGGTGGTGATAGCATTTAGATTTTCCATCTGGCAATTATCTCCTTGCCCACAAGCATTGCTTAAAACAACGTCGTAGAGAACATTGCATGATAGAGTGGAATGATCTGTGCTTTTGCATGCTTCGCAGAACAAAGAGGTGGACTTGATCTGTTCTTGTTGCCTAGTGGGTGATTGTCCTCTTCCAATCGCTGCAAGGGATGATTCTATATGATCCTGCTTAGCAACTAAGACCTTCAAAGTTTCTGCAATAGACTTGTACTCAGGGATAGCTTCAGCCATAGCTACCTTCAAGACTCCTTTTCCTACAGATCTGCCCCAGTTGGCTTGATTTTCTGCTCCCAGGGTGACGACTCTCCATGCGCTGTCATAGCTTTGACGCATGAAGTTTCCTCCGGATGAGGAATCTAGGAACATCTTAACATCATCCTCCACACCCCTATAGAAGATTTCTATGAGTTGATTCTTTGGAATTTTGTGGTGTGGGCATTTGCGTAGGAGCTCCTTGTATCTATCCCACGCTTCAGCGAGGGTTTCTCCAGGGACTTGAGTGAAATTTGTTATTCTACCCCTGATTTCGTATGTAAGAGATGGGGGGTAAAACTTTTCCAGAAAAGCATTTTGGAGCTGTTCCCAGGTGGTGATAGGCGCTTCACTCTGTAGTGAATTGTACCAGCTAATGGCTCTATCAGCCAGAGAATACTTGAAAAGACGGAGTCAGATAGCATCATCGGAGACCCCATTTTGCTTTGTCATAGCGCATAAGTCGATGAATCTCAAGAGATGACCTTGGCTGTCTTCCGCTTGTTTGCCATAGAAAGGGTTGTTTTGAAGCAAAGTGATCCAATGGGCTCTAATCTCAAAGTTGGCAGCCTCGATGGGAGGAGGATGCACTGGGTGATAGACATTCGCAGCTTTTGGGATGGAGAACTCCCTAAGATCTTTCTGTAGTTCGGCTGCCTGTGCTGCTGCTTGTGCTGCTAAGATTTCTTGTTGAACCGCAGCTCTGGCTTCTTGCATGAGCCTCTCTCTTTGCGCATTGATGGCTTGAGCCACTCTTCGGGCTACTTCTTCTTCTTGCGCCATCCTAGCTTGATTCTCTCTAATGTGACGATGGAAGGTTATATCGATTTCGGGATCAAAGCTTGCGGTAAGTCCAGGACTATCTGAACGATGCATTCACTATGCGTTGAAGAGCACCTGAAAATTGGAAAGATTTGAAAATGAGACTTACAAAGTAAAATCAAATTCAAGTAGATAGGCGATAGTTTCAAAAGAAAAGTAAAAATCCTAGATTAGTCTTAGAAGAACTAGATATGACTGACTAATTCCGTTGTCCCCGGCAACGGCGCCAGAATTTGACGTGGCATTTTGAATGCACTAACAAATTCACTCGGGGCTGAAATTCCCGAGCTTTTACCTAAACCAAGTGCAATAATACCACCCGCAAGCGGATGAGTCTTATCGTAGTATAGTTGAGGATCGAACCCAAAGGACAACGTTTTTAAGAATCTTTGTCAGCTGGATCTAGCTCAAGTAAAATTAATGTTTAGAACAAAAGGTTGATTTTGGTTTGTTTAAACTAATTGCAGGAAAGTAAAAGCGGAATTAAAGATAGGTTTAGATCAGTGATGTGGAATCGCTGGGATGGTATCGGGTTTGACCACCGCTACACACACAAACATACTCCTTTGCAAACAATCCAGGCAAGATATAACACTCCAAGTAGAGCTGCAGCGGAACCCCCCATACGGGCGTTAGGTTCGCGTAAGCATTACCATAGGCATCAGATGTCTCGTCACCATCCGGATCACGTGTCTTACGGCTCTGAAGATACAACATCCAACTAAGGCTGTGAACCCCCCATACGGGCGTTAGGCGCACAGAAGCGTCACCGAAGGCTAGATGGCTCGTCCCCTCACATATCATACACTTACGACCTCAAGGAATCCCATCGGAAGTTCTCGTCAAGGAGTCAGCCGCGTCAACCGATAAGCACATAAGCGATTATAGTACGAGTAAACATCGATGATTAACAAGAAGATACAAAATCCAACTAAGGTTGTGAACCCCCCATACGGGCGTTAGGCGCACAGAAGCGTCACCGAAGGATAGATGGCTCGTCCCCTCACGGATCATACACTTACGATCTCAAGGAATCCCATCAGAAGTTCTCGTCAACGAGTCAAACTTGCTAAACAACGTTCATACCCATACATAGAGGTTATCGCAACACAGGGAGCACAAAGATGAAAACAAGCACATAACCAACCTACGAGCATAACGATAAACAACAAAATGAAGAGTTATATATATTTCCATGGAGAGTTTAACAAAAGAACATAGTTTGCATGGGCAGCGGGGCTAGTCCCCGCACCCCAGCGAAAGTGGACTACTCGCTCATGATGCGAGATACAAGGAGGATGAGAGAGAAAGAGAGATCCGCCATGAGCTCGGTGCAGAGGGTGGACGCAGCCCGGAGAAGTAGATGCGCTCCTTGCTCCGTCTTCCTTCTCTTCTTGGCCTCTTTGGATGCAACACTAGCAGTGGGTGGAGTGGGACTTGATCGGAGTGGTGCTCTGGAAGCCTGGCAACGTCCGGATCCGATCCCCCCAAATGAGGACCTTGGGGGTCTATTTATAGGTTCAGATCTGATCCCAAACGGTTTGGATAAGTTGCTGGAAATATCCCCTCCAAACGGTTTGGAGACCGTTTGGTGCCAAATGGTTTGGAGACCGTTTCTGCGCCAAACGGTTTGCGTCGATCGATCTTGAGGTCGGTCTCGGCGTGAATGGCGCAGCTTCTGCTCTTCAATCAGTCTTTGTTCTTTCAACAAATGGTCTCGGAAACCAAACGGTCTTGAGACCGCATGAACCCAAACGGTCTTTAGACCGCATGAACCCAAACGGTCTTGGGACCGCATGAACCCAAACGGTCTTGGGACCGCATGAACCCAAACGGTCTTGGGACCGCATGAACCCAAACGGTCTTGGGACCGCATGAATCCAAACGGTCTTGGAACCGCATGAACCCAAACGGTCTTGGGACCGCATGAATCCAAACGGTCTTGGGACCGCATGAATCCAAACGGTTGTGAGATTGCATGGACCCAAACGGTCGTGAGACTGCATGGACCCAAACGGTCGTGGGACCGCATGGGCCCAAACGGTCTTGGGACCACATGGACCCAAACGGTCTTGGGACCGCATGGACATGTTGTTTACAGCTTGCGTGGTTTTCTTTGGCAACCGACCTTGTCATTCGTTCTTTCATTTATTCCACCAAACAGTCTTGGGACCGCATGGATGGAATTGCTTGGTTTACCTACATTAAATGAATAATATTTAGTTAAAACCTTGATTATTGAATCAGCCAAGTAGTTTTGCACATTATGATTCATATTTTGGGTGAAAAGGTGTGAACTAGAGTTAGAATTGTTCCAAAAAGGTAATTGAGTTCCATGATGAGTATGCACTCATCAGCATACATACCAACAGACTCCCACTTGCACTTAGAGCCAGTCACCAAGGAACCCCAGTCCTTGTGACCTAGCATGACCATCATGCTTCTGCTGATAGAGGGCCTTCATCAGTGGATCAGCTATGTTGTCTTCAGTTGGTACTTTGCAAATCTTCACATCTCCTCAATGTACGATCTCTCGTATGAGATGGAAGCCCCACAGTATGTGCTTGGACCGCTGATGTGATCTGGGTTCCTTAGCTTGTGCAATAGCTCCATTATTGTCACAATAAAGCTCAATTGCATCACAGCTACTGGGAACTACACCAAGTTCAAAATTGAACTTCCTGATCCACATAGCCTCCTTTGTTGCATGTGAAGCAGCAATATACTCAGCCTCTGTAGTAGAACCGGCAACTGTTTCTTGCTTGGAACTCTTCCAGCTCACAGCTCCATTATTAAGGCAAAATACAAATCCTGACTACGATCTGTAATCATCTTTATCGATTTGGAAGTTTGCATCGGTGTAACCCTTTACAACCAGCTCTTCCTCGCCGTCGTAAACAAGAAATTGATCCTTAGTCCTTCGCAAGTACTTGAGGATGTTCTTTACGGCTGTCTAGTGAGCATCCCCGGGATCTGACTGGTACCTTCTCATCATGCTTAGATCATATGAGACATCTGGGCGTGTGTACAACATAGCGTACATGATGGACCCGATGGTTGATGCATATGGGATCCCATTCATACGCTCCCTCTCTTCACAAGATTGGGGACATTGAGCTCTAGAGACGGTGACTCCATGTAGCATGGGGATGTTGCCTCTCTTTGAGTTCTCCATGTTGAACTGCTTCAGCACTTTGTCGATGTACATGCTCTGACTCAGTCCGAGAAGCCTTCTAGATCTATCTCTATAGATCTTAATTCCTAGAATGTAGGATGCTTCTCCTAAGTCCTTCATTGAGAAAGTATTCCCAAGCCAAGTCTTTACCTTCTCTAAGGCTAAGACATCATTCCCCATCAAAAGTATGTCATCCACATACAATATGAGGAATGTGGTTGAGCTCCCACTAACCTTCTTGTACACACAAGGTTCGTCTTCATTTTGAATAAAGCCAAACACTTTGACTTCCTCATCAAATCGAATATTCCAACTCCGAGATGCTTGCTTCAATCCATAGATTGACCTTTGCAGCTTACAGACTTTATTGGCATTCTTTGGATCTATAAAACCTTTAGAATGTGTCATGTACACATCCTCATTTATATTCCCGTTAAGGAATGCGGTTTTAACATCCATCTACCAAATCTCATAGTCATAATAAGCTGCAATAGAAAGCATGATCCTGATGGACTTATGATGCGATGATTTTGAGTCGCATTTATAGACTTGCTTTACTTGTGTTTTATGAGTTTATTGGTTATTTTGGTGGTTAATATTGCATAATTCACTTACTTTAGTCTATGATCCTTCTCAGTGTCAAATCTCCCTTATTTTATTGTTTTGAGCATAAATGATTACAATAATAGGTATTATCTCGGCTTCTGTGTTTTTGTTTTGCAATTTCAGGAAAAATGAATATCTACAGCTGTCGATACCATCAACGGCAGTCGATACTATCGACACAGCCACAGACAGCTAGCCGCAAGGAGCAGCGCAGAGTCGATACCATTGACAGGGAAGTTGATGGTAGCGACACACCATCAGGTTGCTGGCGAGTAGACAGTCGATACTATCGACCCCATAGTCGATACTATCGACACGTGGAGTTTCAACGACGGCAATGGGACAAAACAGATGCCTAAGGGTGTTGATACCATCGACTCGTGTCCATGGTATCGAGTCAGCATCAGGCGCAACAAAGAAAAGAAAAGAAGACTTGCCGATATCGCGTAGAGTCGATACCATCGACCCACGTTGATGGTATCGACACCGTTAGATCATAGTTTGCTTTAGATCGATCCAAATCCAGTGGCTGTGATATTTTTGCAACCTAACTCAGTGATTATACCTAATGACGGCGGCCAAGAGCAGGGGAGCACGTCATTAGCCACTGCACACGTCCCGAGAAGGTGTGGAGAGAAGAACGGAGCCCAGAAGCACGCCCCAGCCGATCCGGAAGCCGAAGAAGACGGTCTCCACCGCCGAAAGGCTGTAGATTGTGCATTCCACGCTGAGGAACGATTGGATTTTCTCCGTTCAGGGGTTTCATCTCTTATTCACGTTTTTCTCCATGTTTCCCCTTTCTTCAACCATGTTTTGCTCTGAGATGAACATGCGGGGCTAATCCCCTTTGTCTTTAGGACCGGAGTAGCCCGGGGAAGCATTGTATGACATTTTTATCATAGTAATTCATAATTTATCTCTTAAATCTGTGGTATGATTTCATTTTCTCAATTATATTGTTATTCTTGATCACCATAATGATAATCTAATGCCTTTCATTACTTTGAAAGAAGAATTAACGGTTGAAAAGAGACAAAATTCACATTAATTAACAAATCCCTTGAACAAGGTGATGTAAGGTTAATGGTGGAAACCCATAGGTCGTTTCTAATGCACCTAGTTTAGGGTATAGGTTACTATGACGGTGGAACCGACCTAGACGTAGGTAGTGAATTGTACCACGACAGTGGGCAATTCTGACTACAGGCCACTGTCCGGATTGAGAGATGAACCTGAATTATTAAATGAAAATTCATACAATGATAACCCACGGTGAAACCGCAATCCTAAAGATCTCCATTTGAATTGATTAAACTAAATATTTAATCGATTGCTTTGTTTGATTTTATTTTGTTTTATTTCAAAACAACTATCATAACCTTTTTATTGGTCTAGCTGATTGCGAGTAGTTAGTAGTAGTCTATCGATAATTTAGTGTCCCTGAGTTTGACTCGAGCCTCACAAGGGCCTATACTACATTGACGCGTGCACTTGCGTTATACGCACGGTAAAATCGTGTCAAGTTTTTGGCATCGTTGTCGGGGACACGGCAATTGTTGGCACTACGAGTGCTGCAAGAGGCCATTCTAGGCCACTTTTTATTTTTATTATTTTGTAATCATTTTTTAAATTCATAGTCTATTTTTCACATTTTGTAATCGTCTAGCACGGCACTAAACTGAAATTATCATTTTGCAGGTAATGTGCATGGTGAGGACACGTAGCACAGACTACACGCAGCCTACACCAGAGGTTCCACTACTGGGACCAGACGACGAGGAGGATTACAATCAAGACCATTCTAAAGAAATAGATTCTGATTTTGAACCATAAGCAATGGCAGAAGAACATACGATATGGGAGAAGATAAAGGATTCTTCCTCATCTGCGTCAAAGGGGCCAATCAAGAAGCAGGAAATCAATATTCCGACTTATAAGATTGACCCGTCACTGATAAATTTGGTTAAATCAGATGCATTTCACGGGCTTAAAAACGAAGATCTGGTGACTCACATAAGTGAGGTCATGGAGAACTGTGACATGATCAAGATAGACAGGTTTCCACATGAGACATTGTACCTGAAGTTGTTTCTGAGCTCTCTGGCGGAAAATGCACAAGAATGGTTGCATAATCTTGATGATGAGTATGTGGAATCATGGAACCACATGGTATAAGTGTTCTTTTAAAGATTCTTTCTGCCCGAGAAGATAGGAAAATCCATAATTTCAGCCAGAAGGCAGGAGAGACTTACTCTGAGACCTGGGAACGGTTTCAGATCATGCTAAGGAGGTGCCCGCATCATGGGCTGAACAAAGAGAAGCAGGTTAAAATCTTCTATTTTGCTCTTTCCGAGCATGATAGAAGTAACTTAGACTCTGTAGGTTCAAGTTTCTTCTTAAACAACACAGGAATGAGGTGTTGGGAAATTTTGAAAAATATGGCCAAGAAGCAATCCTGGGGTGACAGAGACGTCGTAGAGCATGTTCGAGCTGTGGGGTAGTCAAAGGCCATCAAAGAGCTAAATGAGAAGATGGACCTTCTAGCAAAGAAACTACTTGCAAAAGAAGACGCAGAATCAGATGATGAGGCTCAAGTAAAGTTCATGCGCCAGCAGCAGGGGTACAGAAACAATGATTTTTCATGGAGGAAAGACAAGAAATTTTCCTGGAAGGACCCAAATAATTTCTTACAGGACCCCGATGCAAAACCCCAACCATCACCATAGGATAAGAGCAATGAGTTGCTCAATCAAGTGATAAAGCAGAATCAAGAACTAATGAACACTTTTGGCCAGCAGATCAAGCAACAAGGAGAATTCATGAATCAGTTTGGGCAGACCTTACAGAGTCACGGGGCTCAAATGAGGACGATAGAAACATCCTTGGTGCAAATGGTAGTTGAGATGGAAAATTTGAAGAAGCCAGCGCAGCAAGGCTTTCCAGGTAATACAAACATTCCAGGAGGAAATGTGCAGGCTAAGGCAATCTTGCTATGGAGTGGCAAGAAGATTTTAAACCCCAGGGCCGATGAACCAAGCAAACCCCAGTCAGAAACCATAGGTGAGGCCGTAGAGGAGGTCTTGATTCCAGTCACAGAGCCGGTTGAGGACATAGAAGAGGATGTCACAGTAGAACCCGTTATTGTTGAGGAGGAGACACAGAAGAGGACGCCATATGTGCTGCCACATCAAAGGGCACAGGCTGTCCCGGTCCCATATCCCAATAGTGTGAAGGCTAAGAAGGTGGACGCTTAGTTCAAGAAGTTTCTAGATAGTTTCAGGAAGCTTTCTATCAACATTCCACTTTTAGAAGCAATCAAGCAAATACCCTCCTACGGGAAGTTTTTGAAAGACATCATCACAAAGAAAAGGAAAATTCCTGATACTGAGGTTGTGGTTCTCAAGGAGCAGGTGAGTGCCTTCATCATGGGCACATTGCCACCTAAGAGGCAGGATCCGGGCTGCTTCAATATTTCATGCTATATTGGTAAAGTGAAGTTCGGCGAAGAACTATGTGATTCAGGGGCAAGTATAAATCTGATGCCTCTCTCTACGTTCAAGAAATTGGGATTGAAAGAATCAAGGCCGAGCAATATGACAATACAGTTGGTGGATAATTCAGTGGTGAAGCTGTATGGTATTTGTGAAGATGTGTTGGTGAAAGTTGATCGGTTTGTATTTCTAGCAGACTTTGTTGTAATGGAAATGCAAGATGAATAGTGTAATGAGTTACTCCTTGGACGACCCTTCCAAGCCACTGCTGACATGATACTTGAGATGGGGAGAGGTCGTTTGACCTTGGGTATCACTTATGATTGGTTTGAGATGGTCATGCCTTCCAGCACAACGCAATCAAAAGCTAAGGAGCAATGCCGCATGGCGAAGTACTTTGATCAGAATATTTCTCTCTGTCTAGGGAAGCCATTTCTAGATATGGCTCATGTAATGACTAAGGTGGAGAAGGGGACACTGGCTATAGACATCATGGAGCAGACCAAGGTTGTGTCTCTTAGAAAGGTTGTTGGTTTTCCCGATGATGAAGAGGAGGACATCCCTCCTTCTACTGATGATGAGGCCATAGCAAGTTTTGTTTTTAATGCATATCCAAAACTACCTCTTGAAGCATGCCTGGTTAATATAACACATGATTGAATGAGAAGCAAGTCACTACAAGAGTGTGCCAAGATGCTTCAGGTGCTTCCATGCTTTTATGCTAGGTACTATGAAGACCTTGGAGAACTTCCACCACCGCTTCAGTCATCCTTGATCAGCCCGTCAGATTTAGAGTTGAAGCCACTGCCACCGCATTTGAAATATGCATTTCTAGCTGAGGGTGAGAAGCTTCCAGTGATTATTTCGGCATATCTGAGTGTTGAGGAGGAGGATCAACTGTTGATCGTGTTGAAGAACCACCGAGGTGCATTCGGGTGGTCAATATCGGACATCAAGGGGATCTCCCCTACATTGTGTCAGCACAAGATCCAGCTCGAGGAGGGAGCCAAACATGTAATTCAGCCACAGCGTCGACTAAATCCTAGCATGATGGAGGTCGTCAAGAAGGAGGTGATCAAGCTCCTTTATGCAGGTATCATCTATGCTATATCCGACTCAACGTGGGTGAGTCCTACACAGGTAGTCCCTAAAAAGGGGGAATTACTGTTACACATAATTTGTTAAATGAGACAGTCACGACTCGTCTGGTAATAGGGTGGCGTGTATGTATAGACTACTGTAGATTGAATGCTGCTACGCTTAAGGATCATTTTCCTCTCCCATTCATTGATCAGATTTTAAAGCGATTGGCAGGTCGATCTCATTTTTGTTTTCTCGATGGTTATTCGGGCTACAATCAGATTTCCATTGATCCTAAGGACCAAGAGAAGTCCACCTTCACTTGTCCTTATAGAACATTTGCTTACTGTCGTATGCCCTTTGGTTTGTGTAACGCACCAGCAACCTTTCAGCGTTGCATGCTTGCCATTTTCTCCGATATGGTTGAACGCTGTTTGGAAGTCTTTATGGACGATTTCTCCATCTATGGTGCGTCCTTTGATGAATGTTTATACAATTTGGATAAGGTTCGCAACGATGTGAGGACACACATTTGGTTCTCAATTGGGAGAAATGCCATATAATGGTTAGCAAAGGGATCGTGCTAGGACATAAAGTGTCTAGCAAGGGGTTGGAAGTAGATCCGGTGAAGATTGAAGTATTTCCAAATTTCCCCCACCAAATTTGGTTAAAGGGGCAAGGAGTTTTCTAGGTCACGCCGGGTTTTACCGCCGCTTTATAAAAGATTTCTCAAAAATCGCCAAACCATTATCTGAGTTGCTGGAGAAGGATGATGTGTTCGATTTTAACAAAAAGTGTTTACATGCTTTTAATGTGCTTAAAGAAAAATTAATTTCTGCTCCGGTTGTGCAAACACCGAACTGGACAAAACTGTTTGAATTGATGTGTGATGCGTCGGATTTCGCAGTAGGGGTTGTTTTAGGACAACGTGTGGATAATAAACCCGTTGTGATTTTCTATGCATCAAAAACTTTAAATGAAGCACAATTGAATTACACGACAATTGAAAAAGAGCTTCTCGTCGTCGTTTTTGCTTTTGAAAAATTTTGGCAATATCTTGTTGGATCTAAAGTAGTGGTATGGATGGACCACGCCGCCATAAAGTACTTGATGGAAAAGAAAAATGCCAAACCTAGACTGATTAGGTGGATCTTACTATTACAAGAATTTGATATTGAAATCAAAGATAAGGCAGGAATAGAAAATGTGGTAGTGGACCACTTGTCTAGGTTGGAAAGGGTAGATGAGAAGGACGTGCATATACCCATTACCGAGACGTTTCCTGATGAACAACTTTTATCTGTGAAATCTAAAGATCCTTGGTTTTCTTATATTGTTAATTATCTTGCATGCAAAATTATCCCAGATGATTGGACATACCAAGAGAAAAAGAAATTTTCCATTCTTTGCGGTATTATTTTTGGGATGACCCCATTCTGTTGAAGCAGTGCAGGGATGGTGTGTTGCGCAGGTGTGTACCAGAGGTGGAATATGAAAGTGTCCTTCATCATTGCCATACTCTACCGACGGGTGGCCACCATGCTAGTTCTAGAACTGCGGCCAAGGTACTTGAGAGTGGTCTCTATTGGCCTACTTTGTTCCGGGACGCATATGACTATGTGTGGCAATGCGATTCCTGCCAACGGGCAGGTAACATCTCAAAGCGACAGGAGATGCCCCTCAATGTATTTCAAGAGGTCGTGGTGTTCGATCTGTGGGGTATTGATTTTATGGGACCCTTTGTGTCCTCCAATTCTAACGTGTACATTCTATTAGATATTGACTATGTATCCAAGTGGGTAGAGGCAATACCCACTAGGACCAATGATGCTTCCGTAGTGTGTAGGTTTGTCAAAGAATACATTTTTTGTAGGTTTGGTATACCGAGAATGATTATTAGTGATGGAGGTACACACTTCCAAAATCAGAAGTTCTCGGCATTGTTGAAAAAGTACGGGGTAAAGCACAACATTGGTACCCCGTACCACCCACAGACACAGGGGCAAGTGGAAGTCTCCAATAGAGAAATTAAGAAGATCTTGGAGTGCACAGTGGCTTCGACGAGAAGGAACTGGAGCACCTTGCTACCGGACGCTTTGTGGGCGTACAGGACGGTGTTTAAGACACCTATAAGCACTACGCCTTTTAGGTTGGCTTACAGTCGGGCCTGCCATTTGCCAGTGGAATTGGAGCATAAGGCACACTGGGCACTGAGGAAGTTGAATTTGAACTATGATGAGGCAGGAAAGAAATGGTTGCTTGAGCTAAATGAACTTGACGAGTTGAGGATGAATGCATATGAAAACTCGCGTAAGTACAAGGAGCGAACAAAGCTGATTCACGATCAACATATTCAAATGTGTGTCTTCAAGAAGGGAGATCGTGTGCTCTTGTTCAACTCAAGGTTGAAGATGCATCCCAGGAAATTGAAATTCCGATGGAGTGGACCTTTCACTGTAGAGGAGGTCAGGCCACACGGGGAAATCATGGTGCGTGATGGCGAGACAACATTTTTGGTTAATGGACAGCGTTTGAAGTTGTACTTCGGTGAGGATTACACAAGGAAAGTGAATGAGGTCAAACTCATTGCGCTTCCAGATGCATGAGGAGCTTGATTTTGTCTAGCCTAAGACGTTAAATAAGGGTGCTTGTTGGGAGGCAACCCAGCCATTGGTAGTTTTGTTTAGTTTCGTTCACATTTGTAGGTTAGTTTGATTTGATTTTGTTTTTAGTGTAAAAATGATACCTTGATTGTGTGTTCAACGTGCAGGACTAAGGCAGGGTCGATACCATCAACCCTTGTGTTGATGGTATCGAGATGGGCACAGTTAGGCGGTTGCAAAGATCTCACTGAGTCGATACTATCGACGGCCTCGTCAATGGTATCAACCTACCATCAGGTTGCTCGCCAAAACGGGGTCGATAGTATCGACATGGATGTCGATACTCACGAGATCCCAGAAGATTTTCAGACGAATTTGTCTCAGTGAAGTCGATTCCATCGACGGGCCTATCGATGGTATCCACCCAGTTACAGGTAGAAAGGGGCGGCCGAGCCTCGCGACGGTGTGTGCCCTAAGAAGAGTCGATACTATCAACCTGCATTGATGGTATCGACGCGACATGTCACCGATCCGCGAGAGGAGATCAACGACGATCGCTGCATCAAGAGAGTCGATCCATGGGATGTTTCGATACCATCGACACCCGTCGATGGTATCGACGCGTCAGCGATCAGGGCCCCCACATCAGGCTATCGACAACCGTTAATACTAGCGGAAGACCGGATTGCGCTACAGGTGTCGATACCATCGACTCGCGTTGATGGTATCGACGGGTGCACAGCAGTGACAGTCGTGGTTATAAAAGGGAGATGTTGTTGTCAACTTGATTCACACCTTCAAGGACTATTTCATCCACTTTTGTCGTGTGTGTTGTTGTGCAATCGGAGCCCAGCTACGAGCATCCAAGGAGCGCGATCTTACTCGAGCCTTCACCGAGTGGAGATTGTCTTCTTCAACCATCACCAAGCTTCGTCTTCTATTCCTTCTTTCTCGACGATGGTGCGTACAGCCGGTGCATCTTCTTCACGGGCAGATCCTATGGAGATCCCCGAGTTTGTTCCTCCACCTACTACATCTATTCCTCATCCAAGGATAGTCCACCCTTCCTCGGAGATCCATAAGGTGTATGAGGAGTTGATGAAAAGGAAGATCGAGCCAACCCGCTACGTCGACCGGGACATGATTTGATACCTAGGTTTCGAGGCTAATCTCAATTATGTTCTCCAAGGTCAGGTGCACCAAACCAACAGGATGCCAGATGAAGTCCAATACTATGTTGAGGGCCATCCATTTTTCGGTGAGTGGCTGACTTACAAGGAACTCGTGGTAGAGTTCATGGCATCATTAGACATTAATGTGTTGCCCAATGACTTGATCGCCACCGACGGAGAATGGAAGAAAGGGCGGGTGTCGTTCTGACTCTTCAACAACAACTACACCATTACCCTTGACCAGTTCAATTCTATATATAATTGGGCTCATCACAACTACCAGCACTAGAGGCCAGACAACAGGACGGAATACGACGCCATCTTTGACCAGCTGGTGACTGCGCCCCCGGGCAAATCCGTCAGCTACCACAATGCGGAAGTTGTGGATTTCGAGCATCCGTTTGTGCGGATTCTTCACTGCATGCTCTGCACCACCCTGTTCGCTCGTGGTGACCTGTCTCTCAGCAAGTTTCAAGAGACAGATTTGTTCTTCCTGCACAAATTGCTGAAGCGCGAGGAGTGCAATTGGGGCGCGTTTTTCTTGACGCGCGTGTTAGCTGTGAGGAGGAGTATGCGGAAGGCTCCAATACACTTTGGAGGGCTCATCACACTGTTGGCCCTCTACCTTAGGCTAGATTTCTCCCAGCTTACTCCCCTTTCCAACAGGAGCAAGGTCAACCTCCAGCATCTGCACCGCTCCAACCTCCTGCTGCTACGTGATGGCTTGGCAAATGCACATTGCCATGTCAATCATGCTTATCAAGAGTGTGTGCTTCCCGACCCCGTCTTCAACATTGAGGGTGCTCAGCATTTCTGATGGCCCATCATAGCCATTGATGACTCGAATGAAGACAGCGGCAATGACAACAATGATGATTACGGCGACGAGCCTGAAGAGGAAGAGGAGGCTTTCACTCCTCTTCGCGCACGAGTGGTGCCCCGGAAGCGTCCCCGCATGCATCCGGGTGCATCTTCGTATTCACAGCCTCTGCCACCACATCCCTCTCATCAAGGAGAGGATGTTTATTCCATGCATGGGATGTATACAATGCTGCAAGAGATCCAGCAAACCCAACTGCAGCACACAGCTTCATATGCCGGTATTCAGGATACAATGAACCGGCTGTTAGACAACTAGAGGGCTATTTTGAGAATGAGCGCCTCCTCCTCGACAACCAACAGCACATCCACGATAGGTTTCATAGGATGGAGATGCAGCAGCACCCCTTCTACGATCATTACTGGTGCCAGAATTATTTTGGGGGGTATCCACAGCCTCCGCCCATGCCCCAGTATGATCCGAGCTTTCAGGGGCAATACTCATCTTGGGACCCCACGGCCCCACAGTACCCGCCTCCTCCTGAAGAATGATCGGTATCACTATTCCACCTTTTAAGGTTGTTTTTGACTATGAGGCCATAGTTGAATTTAAGCTTGGGGGGGGAGTCGGAACAGCTCTATCCTTTATTTCCTAGTTTTTAGTTTTTATTGTTTTGTTTCTTGTCATTTATTTCTTGTAGTTCTTAGTTTGTTTGTAGGATCCACACTCTATCTAGTGTAATTGTGGATGTCTTAAGTCATGTGTCATCTAGTTGCTTATACATGGGAATCAGGGGCAAATTTAAAAAAAATTAGTGTTTATGCAAGTTTGTGTTGTTCAACTTTGAGCACATAACTTAAGGAAATGATTGGGTTTGTCAACTCTAAAACAGGAAATCACAACTGTACATTCCTAGGATTCATGAAAAGTGGACGGAATTGGTTGTTTGAGACTAAACAGATCAAATGATAATGAGACCTTAATTTGAAATAAGAGAGAGAAACCTCTTAATTACCACACAGGTCAGTAAGGAGGGATGCATAATAATTTCCAAAGGTTCAGTCAATTAGTCTTGTGATTTATCCACCCCATTGTTTTCATATTCCACCTTAAGAACTGGAAGTAACATTACGGTTTTAATCTCTTTGATCGCATTCCATGTAGATAGGTCTTGCATTGCAACTATTTTCACATATTTTGCATGAAATGAAAAAAAATAGATTAGTTATACATGCACATTATCCTTAGGTGCATGTCATTTAGTTGCATAATATCATTGTGTAGTTGCATTCACATTTGTGTGCATATAGTACATCATGCATCTTATTTCTTCTAAAACATTAAGGGTGATGAATTTGTTCCTTACCTTCTGAATGCTTCAAATGTACATGTTATGCAGCAAGAAGTGAGCCCGACAAATAATTCATTGTCATCTATGAAAATAAGGGCTTGAAAAAGCAAAAAAAATTGAAAAAAATATATTGAAAAAAAAGAAAAAAAAAAGAATTGAGAAGTAGTAATGAGAAGGAGAAAGGAACATGTCTCACCTACATTCTAATAAGAATAAGTACATGATGTAGTTCTTTTAGATATTCCATCTCACCCTGAGACGGAATGATAGTGCATGCATCATTCCACCTAAATGTAGGCATTAGGGCATTGTCACTTTCATATGCATCATTTAGGTCATTTTTGCTTTGTGCATGTTAAAACTGTATAATGCTTCCATTTCTTCCACTAGCCACCCATTCCATCCACCTGTTGCTCGAAATGGTAGGCCACTGTGATTTTCTCCTCACTCGTTAATACCAGGAGAGCTGCTTCCATGTATATGGTAGTTAGGGCGAGCAACGTAGAATAGGAGATCACAAGATGCACCGAGTCTGAACCGGAGAATTTTATTATGTTAACTGCCTTATGTGATAGTGTTCATCAATTTTGAGGTAGATACCTTTTATGGATGATTATTGTCGCCTTTAGGGTAATTATCATTCTGTGGTTAGTAAGGGCCGGAATGTGAATGTCTGGCGGGGATCATATGGTTGTTCTTTAGTTGACCCTCACAATTCTATTCTAAAGTTTAGTTGCTCGAGGACGAGCAATGTTCAAGCTTAGGGGAGTTTGATGCGATGATTTTGAGTCACATTTATAGACTTGCTTTACTTGCGTTTTATGTATTTATTGGTTATTTTGGTGGTTAACATTGCATAATTCACTTACTTTATTCTATGATCCTTCTCAGTGTCAAATCTCCCTTATTTTATTGTTTTGAACATAAATGATTACAATAATAGGTTTTATCTCGGCTTATGTGGTTTTGTTTTGCAATTTCAGGAAAAACGAATATCTACAGCTGTCGATACCATCGACGGTAGTCGATACTATCGACACAGCCACAGGCAGCCAGCCACAAGGAGCAGCACAGAGTCGATACCATCGATAGGGAAGTCGATGGTAGAGACACACCATCAGGTTGCTGGTGAGTAGACAGTCGATACTATCAACCCCATAGTCGATACTATTGACACGTTGAGTTTCAACGACAGAAATGGGATAAAACCGACGCCTAAGGGTTTCGATACCATCGACCCGCGTCGATGGTATCGAGTCAGCATCAGGCGCAATGAAGAAAAGAAAAAAATACTTGTTGATATCATGCAGAGTCGATCCATCGACCCGCATCGATGGTATCGACACTGTCAGATCAGAGTTTGCTTCAGATCGATCCAAATCTGATGGCTGTGATATTTTTGCAACCTAACTTGGTGATTATACCTAATGATGGTGGCCAAGAGCAGGGGAGCACGTCATTAGCCACTGCACACATCCCGAGAAGGTGTGGAGAGAAGAACGGAGCCCAGAAGCACGCCCCTGCCATTCCAGAAGCCGAAGAAGACGTTCTCCACTGCCGAAAGGCTGTAAATCGCACATTCCATGCCGAGGAACAATTGGATCTTCTTCATTCAGGGGTTTCATCTCTTATTCACGTTTTTCTCCATGTTTCCCCTTTCTTCAACCATGTTTTGCTCTGAGATGAACATGTGGGGCTAATCCCCTTTGTCTTTAGGATCGGGAGTATCCCGGGGAAGCATTGTATGACATTTTTATCATAGTAATTCATAATTTATCTCTTAAATATGTGGTATGATTTCATTTTCTCAATTATATTGTTATGCTTGATCACAATAATGATAATCCAATGACTTTAATTACTTTGAAAGAAGAATTAACGGTTGAAAAGAGACGAAATTCACATTAATTAACAAATCCCTTGAACAAGGTGATGTAAGGTTAATGGTGGAAACCCAGAGGTCGTTTCTAATGCACCTAGTTTAGGGTATAGGTTACTACGACGGTGGAACCGACCTAGACGTAGGTAGTGAATTTACCACGGCAGTGGGCAATTCTGACTACATGCCACTATCCGGATTGAGAGATGAACCTGAATTATTAAGTGAAAATTCATACAATGATAACCCGCGGTGAAACCGCAATCCTAAAGATCTCCATTTGATTTGATTAAACTAAACATTTAATCGATTTCTTTGTTTTATTTTATTTTCTTTTATTTTCAAAACAAATATCATAACCTTTTTATTGGTCTAGCTGATTGCGAGTAGTTAGTAGTAGTCTACCGATAATTTCGTGTCCCTGAGTTCGACTCGGGCCTCACAAGGGCCTATACTACATTGACGCGTGCACTTGCATTATACGCGCAGTAAAATCGTGTCAACTTAATCATGGAAACTGGAGAAAAGGTTTTGTCATAGTCAACACCTTGAATTTGTCGAAATCCCTTTGCAACCAATCTGTCTTTATAAGTTTGCACATTGCCATCCATGTCGGTCTTTTTCTTGAAGACCCACTTGCACCCTATGGGTTTTACCCCTTCGGGTGGTTCTACCAAAGTCCATACTTTGTTGGAGTACATGGATTCCATTTCGGATCTCATGGCTTCAAGCCATTTCTCAGAATCTGGTCTTTCCATAGCCTCTACGTAGATAGTTGGATCATCATCTATGATCAACTCTCCACCTTCCTGAGTCACAAGGTATCCCAACCTCTCAGGTTCAAGGTGGGTCCTACTAGATCTACGAGGTCCTTGTGTTACCTGAGGAGACTGAGATTCCAAAACACCTTGTGAATCTCCATTTTCCTCTTGTACATCTACCGGTTCTATGTTTTCTTGTTGGGCTTGAACTTCTTCAAGCTCTATTTTCCTCACACTGCTTCCTTTGGAAATAAATTCCTTCTCTAGGAACACAGCTGTCCTGGCAACAAACACTTTGTTGTCAGTAGGGTGGTATAGATAATATCCCCTCATTTCCTTGGAGTATCCAATAAAATAACATTTATCGGATTTGGGTCCAAACTTATCTGAAAACATTTTCCTAAACGTAAGCCTCACAACCCCAAATCTTCAGAAAAGACAAATCGGGACACTTCCCAGTCCATATCTAATATGGTGTCTTTTGAACCGATTTAGATGGTACTCGGTTAAGTGTAAACATGGCGGTTTCAAGAGCATGACCCCAGAAAGAAATCAGAAGATCAGCAAAATTCATCATCGATCGCACCATATCTAACAATGTGTTATTCCTTCTTTCAGACACACTGTTATGTTGTGGTGTTCCAGGCGGAGTCCATTGTGATACAATACCACGGGATCGCAGAAGGTCCTCAAACTCTTGGCTTAAGTATTCTCCACCTCGATCGGATCGAAGTGCTTTAATACTTTTACCAAGTTGGTTCTGTACTTCATTCATGAAATCCTTGAACCTTTTAAGGGTTTCTGACTTATGCTTCATCAGGTACACATAGCCATACCTACTGAAATCATCACTGAAGGTAATGAAGTATTGATACCCATTTCTGGCATTAGTTCTAAAAGGCCCACATACATCAGTATGTATGAGTCCTAATAGATCACTTGCTCTCTCACCTTTACCTGAAAAGGGAGGCTTGGTCATCTTGCCCAATAAACAAGATTCACATGTCTCTATTGATTCATAATCAAAAGAGTCTAGATAATCATCTTTATGGAGTCTAGAGATGCTCTTCTCATTTATGTGCCCTAGACGACAATGCCAAAGATATGTTTTATTTGAGTCGTTGAGTTTTTGCTTTTTGGTGTTTACGTTGTATACACTTGTCTCTAAATCTATGAAGTATAGACCATATGACATTGTGGCACTGCCATAAAAGATCCCATCTTTAGAAATGGAACAATTTCCATTTTTAATAAGAAATTCAAATCCATCCTTGTCCAAACAAGAGACGGAAATGATATTCCTATTTGTGGCAGGTACATAATAGCAGTTCTTCAACTCTATTATTAGCCCACTTGGTAAAGTTAACTCATAGGTTCCTACGGCACTGGCGGCAACTCTTGCCCCATTGGCAACACGTAGTTCAACCTCGCCTTTCCCCAAAGGCCTACTTCTCTTAAGATCCTTCACATTTGAACAAATGTGAGATCCGCATCTGGTATCAAGTACCCATGATGAAGAATTAGTAAAGTTAATCTCTATCACGTATACACCAAAAGTAGAGATCTCTATCTCTGACTTCTTCTTCCATCGTTCCTTCCATCCTTTCCATGTAGAAGAAATCGGTTTGGCGAGAGAACCCTTCTCTCCCTTACCTATCATTCCATTGATCTCTATCAATGAACTTTGTTTCTTCTTCACCAATGCTTTAAGCGTACATAGAGTGGATTCAAAGGCTCCTGGTATATCTGGATTGTGCATAACACTTCTCACATTCCTCAACCAATTATGGAATTTATTTTCAATTAATTTTCCCATTTTAAAAGATGATTCCTTTGCCATTCTACAAGAGAAAATTGCATTTGTCAAAACTCCTTTTGATTTGATTTGAACAAAACTTGATGATAGTTAATTAGGCCTTTAATTAATTACCGCTCCCACTATTTTGACTCAAATTGACAACCCTCACCATCAATTCGGAAGATTGCAGCGCACAATCTTCTAGTGGGTCAAGATCCTGAAATCCTCTGAGCATTGGACCAGCTTGGGTTGTCACCCACAACTCAGATCTTCCAGGTAGGCAACTCTTGCCAATTTCATCATATGCAACTCTTGAAAGATGTCATATGCAACTCCTTGCCATGATCATCTCCATGCCTCAAGGTGCTAGATCCTATCTAGGTCACCTTGTTAAGTCCGACCCAAAGCCAACACGATGAACATGCACCCTGCTTGGGCAGACCCACACATTCATCCTTCACACTTCCACGAGATAGATGGTGCACCACGCTTGGGCATGCCCACACTTGGTCGATCAAGCTTTTCACGTGTGTCTCATTTGGAAGGCATCTAAAACTTTAATATTTAATGAGGGATTTGGTTTTTATATACATATACATATCCAATCACCACTATACATAGTATGTATCATATACATGCTATATCCCACAGAAAACATGCAAAACGATAAAAATAATCAATGATTATGGCCATCCTATTGTGATTCCTCGATCCAAGAGGAATCACGATCATCTAGGTCTACATCACATGCAACATGTACAAGATGAAATTTGTGCCTGCCTTTCTGGGTTTGATCAGTTCATCTCCATGATTGATCGGCTCGCCATCAAGTTGGTTGTTCGGGTGCCAAAAGCTGATCGACTGGCGCCTCTAGCCGATCGGTTCACCGGTCGTCATGCATCTCCTCAGGCCGCCACCTGCTCGTCTCGATCCTCAAACCGGTCATCTGGAACACCAACCGATCGGTTCATGCCTTGAACCGATCATCTCAGGTCGTCCGCCGTTCTTTGACATAACAAGAAATAAAATCTATCCTATTTACAATTGAATTGTGAAACCCCGAGTTACATTCGGGGGGAACAAAGGTAGGAAAATAAATCTCGAATTATTTCGAGTTACATCAGGAATAGGAGAAAGGGAATCAGTGCGCAGACCGAGATGCAAGCAATCACATACAACCACACATAGATATAGGTTTTATAGGCCATAACCATGCTACACATCCACCACAAAACTCATTTAAGGGCGACGCTTATCGAGTGCATTAATATTACATATCATATATGTATATTTGGGATTTGTGGATTGGACATGCATAAAGCCAATTTTATTCGCATCGTATGCAATAAATAAAGGCGACAAACCAAAATTGATCATATCGATAATCCTAAAATATAGAGCAGTTGACATGGCTCTGATACCACTGTAGGGTTTTACGGGAGACAGAGAAGCAGCAGAAACAAAAAATTTCTCCCCAAAACCCAGAACAAAAGGAATCACGTCAACGTCTATACAATAGGAAAGATGGTTTGTGGATGCATACCTTGTCCCGAGGCTTGCTCGGCAATAGTACCGTGCGCCTTGCGCGGTCTTCACCTCCTGTCGTGGACGGTGTCTGTGCAGCTCCTGGTCACACCGGGACTGAAGACTTCTGGTCTCACCGGGACTGTCGGGATTGACAGTTGTCCTACGAGCGGCAGATGTCTCCCGCCTCTGCAGTCGTCCACACAGACTTCCTGGAACTCCGATCTCCTTGTCCCACAAGGAATCGGAAGGAGTCACACCCCCCTGTCGGTGTACTAGTCGCCAACACACTCTCCAGCCACCAGTCCCTTTCGGCAGTTGTCTTTCCCTTGATGTGCCTCCCTTATCGGGTAGCACTTGCTCAGTCTCTCTCGATTACCAAAACTAGAGAACGACAACTTCATAGAGCAACTGGTTGCACTGAGTTGTACTTTGAGAAGCCCCCAATACCCCTATATATATAGGAGGGTCATGGGATAGGGTTCTCTATCCCGGGCAATATGGGACTAAAGCAGGAGTAGAATGGTACGAGATTTTCCACAAAAACAACCAACTACACAACCTGAACCGATCGTTTCACAACTAAAACAGTCGGTTGGGGACCTAAGCCGGTCGGTTGACACCTCAACCGATCGGTTGGGACCCATGAAACGATCGGTTCACTTATGAACCGGTCGGTTCGTGGTCCTGATCAGTTCTCAATTGACTTTTCTTCTTTTGTTTCTAATTGGTACCAAATACCAATCCTTGTTCCTATCGAATTGGGCAAGTGAAACAAAAAAGAAGTTTCTCACCAATCCTACTTTTCCAACTTGCTCGGTTGCATCAGTTGAACCGATTATTTCAACACTTGAAGCAATCGTTTCACCCTGTCCATGCACCGATCGACTCACCACCTGAGCCGATCGGTTCACCAAGCTGAGCCGATCGGTTCATCACATGAGCCGATCAGTTGGGAGTGCAGATTGTACAGAATCGTCAATTGCAGTTTCAATCAATCAGATACTCTAATCAATCAGTCCAACACCTTGAACACTATGATACTGAGCTATCAATTGATTAAGTGTTTAATTGAACTACTAAACTCCTTTAGTAATCAATCTAAACATTGTTTGTGGACAAACTCCTATTCCAGGTTAAATCCTATGTGTGTGACCCTGCAGGTCCATTTCACATTGGCAGTGAAAGTCCATAACATTTATGACTTCACAAGCAAAGAGCGGTGCCTAGTCACACATCAGTGCTACTCAAGTGAAATAGAAAGTTGGAGAACAACTTTCAATCCTACAATCTGTGAATGGTGTTATAGTGAATGTATAATTCCTTTGTCACTGATATCCTGAATGAACTCGAGGCATGGAACAGTCATCCTGTCAATATTCATTCATTTCCTTGATCTCAGAGCAGACTGAGTGAGATGTGTGTAACATCAATATCACATATTGATTCACACATGCATGTGCATGCCTTTCTCAATCCTACTCATCAAGTGGCCAAGGACATCAAACTCCCTTAGGAGGGACAAATCCCATATCTATCACTCACCCCTCAAAAGCCCCATGTGTCAAAGCCACCCAATCATCACCTTTATAACAACCCATGTTTCAGGACTGCGTTTGATGATGTCAAAGTGTACCCAATGACATGTGTTGAGTGTTAGTGATTTTACGTCTAAGAATCACACTCACCACCATCACTATGAGAGCTAACTGTGACTAACAAGTCATGGTTCCATGTGTCACTCTCACGGTGGGTCTGTCTGGTACCTTGTTCTCTAACAAGTACCTATGTGCTTGGTTTGATATCACTATATCATGACTAATGAGATTCTGTCATCAACCAACACACAATCTAGTCTTCAGTGTTATTGATGTCTATGGTTATTTCCACAATAACAACCAACTAGGGACTAAACAAGAATGTATACTCTTAACATCCGTATGATCTCATCGTTTAGGTCCTTAACCTAAAAGCATACGTCATTAAGTAAAATCATTCTTTAGACATCTATCATGTTACACTATCATCTCAGAAATAGTTTAAACATATAGATCAAAAATTGCCTTTATTATTATTCAAATCATTTACAAAGTATCCCATTACAATCATCATATGACTTGCTCTATGGGCATACATACCAACAACTTCAACCTACAATCTGTCATTGGTGTAACAATAATTGTATAATTCATTTATCCTTGATATCTAGATTGAACTCGAGGTATGGAATCATCATCCTTCTAATGTTCGATCCATGTTCCTATAACTAGAGAAGACTGTCTAAGATATATGTGAACTCAATATCATATATTGATTCACATGTGCTTGTGCATGCTATTCTTAGTCTTGCTTATCAAGTGGCTTGGATATCGAACTCTTGTAAGAGGGACAAATCCCATCTACATCACCCGTGGTCATCCCCATGTGTCCCAGTGCACCCCAGTACCACCTTTATGGTAAACCTTATTCAAGGTCACGGTGGATGATGTCAAAGTACATAGAACCATGTCATGAGTGTAGTGACTTCAAGTCTAAGAACCAAAATCATTACCATCACTATGAGAGATGATTCTAACTACCAGTTAAGGTTTCCATGTGTCACTCTCAAGGAGGGTTTGTCTGATACACTGTTCTCTGAAAAGTATCTATTTGTTTGGTCTACCAGCACATGCTCTAGTCTTATATGTCATTGTTGTCTATCATCCATTCACAATAACATCTGACTAGGGACAAAACAAGAATGTACATATTCTTGACATTTGTACAATCTCATTGTTTAGGTCATCAGCTCAAAGACTGGTGTCATTGAGCAATGTTATTCTTTAGACATTCATTATGTTTCATCGTTATCTCATAATTGAATAAAAATAGAATGAATTGGAAGATTGCATTTATTATCAGTCAAAGTGTTTACAAGATATTCCATCACAATCATCACATGATTGGCCCTTTGGGCATACATACCAACTGACATAATATGTAAGCAAAAGGCTCCTCTGAGAATCAAAACCTTCCTGTGGTTTCTCAATCATGATGGAATCCTCATGAACTACTTTAGGAAAACTAGACATATGGCCAGAGAGTATAGATGTAAAATTTGTAAACTATCTATTGAAACAAGTCTTCGTGCCATTAGGGATTGTCCTAGTATTCAACATATGTGTCTACTACTTACCCCAGATCATATTTCTTCTTATTTTAATAATTTACATGTCAACGAATGGATCAAATTTAATCTATATCAAGGTACGTCCCTACCCAACTAGAATATAACTTTTATGGTTGCATGTTGGAAAGCAATGAACGTGAATATCTTCAAAAACTAATCCATACCCATACTAGATATGATCCTAGATATCAAAAAAAATAAGAGGAATGTTATAGGTGCATGGAACCCTAATTGTGTGCCATCATGCATGAGGGAATCCATGTAGGAGGGAAAGGGGAAACTACCTTAACTAGAAAGGATTTAGATAAACATCGACACTACTCTTTATGACTCAAATAATATGCAGAGCATGAGCTTCATTTTTAGAAATGAGAATGGTGATTGGGTTATTGGAGGTTCTATCAAGCCCACTGGAAAAGATCCACTAGAAGGAGAACTCCTTGGTAACCCAAGGGGTCTACTAGAAACATTGTTGGCTTTTATAGGAATTGTAAGGTGATATCATATTCAAATCTGTTTGTTAATTATCTCGATCACATCCAACAATGTCCTCCCAAGTATGTATCACTAGTCCAGATAATAAATGTGGGAGTTTGACATGTCCACTACCATAATAGTAAGAAAGGGGTCAAGCGGTCTACTACATGAACTATCAAAGAGGTTCCAAAAAATCTCAGGGGAGCAATTCCAATCATAGACTTGTTCAGAGGATCTGAAGTCACTTCTAAATCAAGACAAGGGAGATCTAGGAACTGATTTTCTATGTGTTGGTCTCTCAAAAAATATATATAATTATATTTTATAGACTATCAATACATTAAATAAATATTTGGTCTGATTAACATATGGTTGAGCTAATAAAAAGTATCATCATATTGATTATGCACATTATTGGATAGGGTCAGGTTTAAAAGTGTTAGATTTTTTGGCTGGATTTGACTCATAGGTCACCCTTAGGCTGAGCTTTAGGTTAGGTTTGGTATCACACATATATGATGTTTTAGGTCTCAGGTAAGCGTGAATCTATTAGGTCAATTTTAGGATACATTTTTAGTTGCTTAGCTGAGTCATAATTAGGTAGGTTAGATCGGGATTCTTAGTGTCGAATCAACTTTTACTAGGTGTTGAGTTTGGGGGTCACAACATGAGTTTCAATCAAGAGGGCTTGATGCTTGCATTAAAAAAGTAATTGAGTAAACCAAATAATGGGGTACCTATCAATAAAAATATCCACATTCTTTTCATCCATTTCATTATGTCCTCTCAAAGAAAAACATTTCATTTTGTTTCACTAATCAACAGAATAAGGTTTTGGAGCTTGGTTCACCAAAAAAATAGAATAAGATGTCTCTCAATTTCATTTCACACTTTTTGCATTTGATAACATTCTATTTCAACCCCTAGATATTATTAATTATCTCAAATTTTATTTCATTCAGCATTGCCGAAATTGAATTAGTAAGTGTTAAGAAATAAACTTAAAATGTTTTTCCTGTATCAAGCACTTAGATGGTATAGGCATTTCTTGCAAGACACTCTATTGTCGTGATTCTCACTTTCTTGTCTGTTTTGGATTTTTTTTCAAAGTCCTCCTTTGCAATCAAATGAGCAGGGAGACTTAAATTCATGAAATAGAGTCCTTCGGAAATCCAAAAGGGAAAACATAAGGCCATCTTGCATAATCATGGACCTCACATTGATTCAATGTACTTATCAGAGAACCAGCCACATCCGGAAAAAAATCTCTAAAGCATGTCAAACAGTCTTCAACAGTGTTAGGAACCATCCTTATGATACAGTTTGAATCGGTAGTGTGATTGATTCCTTCTAAAAAATATGCATGTAGAGTCATAGCAAGTTGGTGTTGACCTAATTCAGATAACAAGCTAGAATGAATTGATTTACATAAACAATTATAGACGAACATTCCAAACTATAGTAATCATGTTACTAAGTTGTCTTACTTCACATCTATCTCATATTGTATATAAATGTTCTTCCATATAGTTGATTTCTATACATAGCCTCCTGGACATGAGAATATCCCGTTGGAGTTGTGACAAAAGGTCATCTTCACTAGGTAAAGGATTACTGAGAATACCATGTCCATCACATCTTCATAATCATAGAATGGGTTTGGGAACAATCATTCAAAATGAGATGAGTCGTATATTATCCATATCTAATAACAAATTCAAATGTTAGTGACCTCTTCCATGCCAAAGGTGTAGCGTTCCTTCATAGAGCCAATGTGGCTTCTACCATGGGCTTGCAAGATGTCATTAGTGTGAGATGAAAAGGGTGTGATTATTTCCATTAACTCTGTTATAGAAGGTAGAGATTGATCTATGAATATGCCTACCACTTCCCTTTAATTCTCTTCTTTTTTTGCTTATCATCTAAGGAGAAAAATTATGTAGAACGTGTTGTTGCAAAGGTTATGTTTGGGAAGGAGGGAGAGCATTTTCATGTAATATCTCATAGGGTATTCTAGTCTTAGAAAGAGTTGGATTTAAATATATAACTTAAGATGGGTTAAACCTTGATTGTAATGCACTAAAACAAAACATCATAATGGAACACAAAACTTAGACACACATGCTTTTATCATCACCAAACTTAATTTCCTAGAATTGTGTTCGATGAACTAAAAGGGATGAGGAAGAACAAAAACTTAGAGCTCTCCCTCATGCAACACTATATAAAAGAATATTCTCACATTCTAATCCGGTATACATTGGAACAATATGAATAATAAATTCTATAAAAAAATAATTTGGTGATCTTCAAGAAATGTGAAGTGTTTAAGATTTTTTCTACTGATAACTTCAAAAAGTATTACTTGTTCTCCCTTCATCTGAGTAACTTCCTATCACCTCATTCAAGAAAGCTACGGAAGACCTTCTTGATGGTAATGAAATACATCTAACATGATATAAGGTAAGGTAATTTGACTTTTTGGCTTGATATATGGTGTCGATTTCCTCTTTATCACAAGGAGAGATCACGAAGCTTAGTCAACCAACATATATTGGTGCATGATATGTGATGGGGGATGAAGTGGGATTGAGAGTTGATATACTTGTTGTTGAATTCAGAAGGAATTAATATGGTATCTAATTCTTTTCATAATATTAAGGTTAGTGAGAATATACCTATGTGGACGGTCGAATGAAATGGGGTTTATTCATTGCACTCTGTAAATAATCAATTGGTGCCAAACGGAATAACCCTTGTAAAATATTCCAAACGGGTATTATGGAAGGACACGCCCTCAAAATAAAATGCTATGATATCAAAAGTTATTCATAATTATATATACTTGTATGATGACATCTATGTGTGTATGATCCCATTGGCATCTAAATGTAACTATCGTGATCAGCTCAAAAGAAGACCTTACATCATCTTTTAGTCCAAAATGAGATTACTCACTTTTTTTGGAAGTGGGGATTAGATCGTGTGGGTATGGACATCAGAGTCTAGGCTCAATGTGTGATATTATTTCTTTTCATAGAATCAGGCATTGGATCTTGTCTATATGGACATTAGACACCTAGACTTAGTGTTTATAGACCAATTGTTATCCCTCTCTTGGCCTTAGACGTTGGAGTCATCTCTCAATATAGGGTTGCAATGAGTGCTACATAACATCAACATATGATTATGATGATCATAATCATCATCATCACTTAAGGCTCAATCTTAACCATATAGGGGTCCACTACATGGACCCTTATTTTCTAATCAGCTCTAGGGTGAGTCATATTCTAATAAAGATGTGAAGATTCAAATTTTCTCTTCGTAAGATCTTCCAAGTTAATTTAGGTCTTCCTCTTCTCCTTTTTTTGTGCTCGGCTCAATAGACTTGCTTTTATAAGGATTGTTAGCATGTCTGCATTGCACATGTTCATACCTAGATATCCTCATGCAACTTGTCCTCAATGCTTGCCACCCCTACTATGTTCCTGATATAGTCATTTCTCAAACAATCTTTCTTTGTCATCTCACGCATTCATCTCAGTATATGTATTTTAATCTTTTATGAGACTTTATTTATTCACCGTCCAATATTCAATCATGTATATCATGGATGGTTGTATGGTTGTTCTATAAAACTTACTCTTCAATCGGAAAACGATCTTCCAATCACATTTTAACATCCCAAAATTTCACATATGTAATTAGAAAATATTAGTGGAGTTTTCATGATAAAGTTTAACTAATTTACTTAATGGAAATATCCATAATTCATAAAATTTCTATTCATTAATGTAAAATAATACATCTTGTTCCTTTAAGCAAAAAGAACTTGGCATTATCCTAATATGAAAAGAAATGAGCAATTACTTATCTCTCTCTCTTAAAATGATCCCTTGATTTATGCATTAAAGATAATATGAAGTCCTTGAATAGGTGTACACTATAAATATCAAAGTTTAACTCAACTAGTTCCTTAAAGAAAGGATTATTCACTTTATTTCATACATGTACACTAAGATAATGACTTATATGAAATTCATGGACAAAAGATTATGAAAACCTAGACCTAATTGTATAGGTAGATTCTAGACTCCTAACTCCCCCTATGAACCAAATTTGAAGTCATTACAACTTTGTTTGGCCCCTTAAACCCAATTTAAAAGGATTTTATATAGTTATTAATTGAATTTAATCGAAATAACATTGTTTTTTCAATCTAACCTAAAGTCCCAAATTTGATGTCTGTCACACGGTCTACCTGGGTCGGTCTTTCCGATAGGTGGGTCTCAGGGGTCGTCTCCCCTGCCCGAAGTCCCAAGTCAACGAGGACTTCTACAACGAACTCTCTTCTCCCCCAACCTTGTTCATCGTGGAGTCCCGATCTACATAGAACTTGGTTTTACAATCCTGGATGATTTCTATAGCCGTCGGCCTAGACGTTCAAAGGGTTTCATGCCCTATTTTCCCCAAAACATAAGGGACTCTGTTACTCCCCTATCCTGACCTCTTTCATGGATCGCATCCACCATAGGATCTTCATTATATAAGTAGACCCCTTATGTCCATCCTTAGACCACTGCAAGTTCATTGGTGAACCCTTGTGTACCTTTGTACCCACAAATTCATCCCACTATGTGGGAATCCTATTCATCGATAAGGCATTTCTGGTCTCTAAGACACCTTAGAAGACTGTCGTTCATCCCCATGGATCTCCTAGAAGACTTTTCGACCTTCAATTTCACTTGTGAGGAGGTATATCCCATGTATCCCTATTTTCCCTTTTTCTGTCAAATTTCGTCCTCTTGATCAATGCTAGTGTTCCTTGCTCTTGTTATCATGGTTACCTTCGTAGTTAACTCCGATGTGTGACAATCTACCGACTCAGGTTCTATTGTTTCCTTATGATTCTCCCTGCCTTCGATTCCTAGCTTCTCCTTGCTTTCTATGTCATGGCAGAACCTTCATTAAGGAGTCCCTTCCCAACCACACAGCCCAAGTTCAGGCTTGTTGGTTTCGGCAGAATGCAAGGGACCTTTTAGAAACCTTGGTTTTTCTATATCTGTGTCGTGATCACCTCTCAATCTCCAGAATTGATATGTACCAAGAGTCGCTACTTGTTTTGGGTTGAGCAAGATGAGGACATGTACTTTTATGATTTTTCCCTTGTGGATTTTGATCAATAGTTAATGCTTCCTAAATATTTATGTCCTTAGATCTTGTATTTACATCGAATTAATATTCATCTAATTAAATGTCATGAGTATAGTTTTCTCTACTCTAATTGGTCAGTTGTTTAGAAATTCACAATAAATCATTTGTTTATTAGAAAAATACCCAAAAATAGTCATTGGAAGGATTTTTTGAAGTGGAATATGATTTTATGGTTTCCAAACCCTAGATACATGGTCTCTTATCATGATTTCTTAAAACACCCAAATTATGGTTTAGATCGCAATTAAGATGATAATTCATGTAAAGTATATTAATTTCAAGAGATCTAGGATTTCATCAACCTCAAGGGAAACACTTGAGTTTCTACAATTTTTGGTAAGTGGATTCATGCACTCTGAGTTAACAAGTATGGGTCAAGTGTTTCTATTAGATCATGATTATGAGAATCAGTTACAATGATATCAAATATATAGTTCTAATGAATGCTTACAAGAAAATTTATTATGAATTAGATTTCAGTAATGTTCTCATATATGATTATGATAATGACATGTACAATCTTCTTAAGTAAGATTTAATGTTTCAAGTTTTTATGCCCAAGAACAATGTTAAGAATAAGTAGTTGATTATTGTTATCCATCAAGCTCATGAGAGCAATGTTACAGATTCAAGCTCATGAGAGCAATGTTATATATCAAGATCCTGAGAGCAATGAGCACTTTGGTGCATGTATATTCAATCTCTTGAGAGCAAGGTTATGGAAGAAAGACAATAAATTTAACCCAAGATAGTAATGTTAGTAATAAAGAGAAATTTAGATGAAGCTAAATGATAGGAAAATATTCAACATTTACAATGTTTAGTTCAAGTTTTTCTCAAAAGTATAGTTTATTTTTTAGTTTGTATAAATTTGCTCAGTTCCACTTACTCTAACATGTTTCCCATTTTGCTTTGTATGGATGGGTGCATGATGTCGGCATGTGAGGAGAAAATAAGGATTAAAGAAGAACAAGCCAAGGATTAGAAGACTTCAAGTGAAATCTAGTGGGATGACATCTACCTAGATGGTCCAATTATATGATTAGAGTTCCCTTCATGTTATAAGTCATGTTTAGATGTTAGATGATATATTCAAGAAATTCAAATTTACTATTTTTTCTTTTGAACATGTATGAATCAATATTTCCAATAAATGCAGGGTGTTTCATTTATCTTGTTGTAATCTATATCATGTTTTGTAATGTTCCTCCAAGCCAAGTGGCCCATGTTATGGACAACATGAGGTTTTCTTCCATTGACGTATATATTTGCTTGGAGGGGTGTTA
Organism: Alisma plantago-aquatica; assembly: GCA_963693085.1. Lineage (NCBI taxonomy): Eukaryota > Viridiplantae > Streptophyta > Magnoliopsida > Alismatales > Alismataceae > Alisma > Alisma plantago-aquatica. Next base: position 627,214,891 of record OY856413.1, on the reverse strand, counting down.
CAATATGGTATCAGAGCTAATAAGTAGATGGCCACCAGGCAAAAGCCATATTCATATGTTCTAAACCCTAAATATAGAAGATTAAGTTAAAGATATTAGAAACCAAAGTAGAGGTCTAGTTAGGAGACATAAGTTAAGATAAGGATGAGGGTTATGTGCCTAGATGACTTTGGACTTTTATGTCAACTCTAGAATTGTATATAGCATGCTCTCTCTTTTTCTCACATGTTTGTGGTATGGGACACAGGCTCATGGCATTTTGTAGAGAGAATGGTATATGCATAAGCATGCTTGTCTTGTCCTTTCAAGTGCATGTGGTATGGTACATGTGCATGAGGGAGGTACTAAGATGAGTGTGATAAACCATGTCACCTTTGAATATATGAGCAGTCGGCATGTATCCAAAGGCAACAAATAAAATAAGAGTTGGCATCAAAAGTTTGAGACATATAGTCACCTAAACCTGATCAGACACATAGTAAGACCAAGCATGCATAAAAAGAGTAGATATTTGACATAGATAAGCAAGTAAGATCCATGGTATAATCAGAATCCCTAGAGAAGAGGTAATAGAGGTCCTTTGTCAATAATGAAGTGAAATAGAGTCATTAGTAGTATATCCACATATTGGTTTTAATAATGAGGTTTAGCTAGTGTTTACACAATGAGAAGGCCATATCATAATTATGATAATGAGACTTTAAGATGATGCTAGAGATTAGGATACACAGAATAAGTAAAACCCTAAGGTGGGTAGTATATGGAAATTTCAAGGACAAAATTTAAGGTAGGTAGAATTGTAACATCCCAAAATATACATGTGTAATTTGAAAATCTTGATGGAGTTTTCATGATAAAGGTTAAATAACTGACTTAATAGAAATATCCATAATTCATAAAAAATTTATTCATTAATGTAAAATAATACACCTTGTTCCTTCAAGAAAAAAGAACTTGGCATTATCCTAATATGAAAAGAAATGAGCAATTCCTTATCTCTCTCTCTCTTAAAATGATCCCTTAATTTATTCATTAAAGATAATATGAAGTCCTTGAATAGGTGTACACTATAAATCTCAAAGTTTAACTCAACTAATTCCTTAAAGAAAGGATAATTCACTTTATTTCATACATGTACACTAAGATAATGACTTGTATGAAGAATCTAGTTTCAGTGGCTTTATGCTCAAGTTGAAGGAATTTCTCAAGATAAACTGCCTGTGTCAGTTCCACAGAAGAGAAATCAATACAGAAACATTTTATTTTCTTTCCGATGTGAGTTGCAGTGTTTCTTTGTTTCTGATCAGCTCTTTGTATGGTTTGGTGGTGCTGTACTCTACTCTAGTAGATGCCGTATGGCGTATTGAGTAATGAATCTTTCTGCTTGCTATCAAAAAAAAATGACTTGTATGAAATTCATGGACAAAATATTATGAAAACCTAGATCTAATTGAATAGGTAGATTCTAGACTCCTAAATCCACCTATGTTCCAAATTTGAAGTCATTACAACTTCATTTGGCCCCTTTTTAAAAGGATTCTATATAGTTATTAATTGAATTTAATTGAAATAACATTGTTTTGTCAATCTAACCTAAAGTCCCAAATTTGATGCCTGTCACACGGTCTACCTAGGTTAATCTTTCATATGGTGGGTCACAGAGTGGTCTCCCCTACCCGAAATACCAAGTCAACTAGGACTTCTACAACTAACTCTCTTCCACCCCAATCTCATTCATTGGGGAGTCCCGATCTACATAGAACTTGGTTTTACAATCCTGGATGATTTTCGTAGCCGTCGATCCTGACTTTTAATGGGTTTCATGCCCTAGTTTTCCCAAACCATAAGGGACTCTCTTGCTCCTCTGTCTTGACTGCTTTCATGGATCGCAGCCACCACAAGACCTTCATTATATAAGTAGACCCCTTATGTCCATCCTTGGACCACTACAAGTTTGTTTATACTTCCACAAATTGGTGAACACTTGTGTACCTTTGTACCCACAAAGTCATCCCACTGCATGGGCATTCTATTCATAGATAAGGCATTTTTGGTCTCCAAGACACCTTAGAAGACTGTCATTCATCCCCACGGATCTCCTAGAAGACTTTTCGACCTTCAATTTCACTCGTGAGGAGGTATATCCCATGTATCCCTATTTTCCCTTTTTCTGTCAAATTTCGTCCTCTTGATCAATGATAGTGTTCCTTGTTCTTGTTATCATGGTTACCTGCGTAGATAACTCCGATGTGTGATAATCTACTAACTCAGGTTCTGTTGTTGCCTTATGATTCTCCCTGCCTTCAATTCCTAGCTTCTCCTTGCTTGCTATGTCACGGCAGAAACTTCATTAAGGAGTCCCTTCCCAACCACACAGCCCAAGTTCAGGCTTGTTGGTTTCGGCAGGATGCAAGGGACCTTTTGGAAACCTTGGTTTTGCTATATCTGTTTTGTGATCACATCTCAATCTCTAGAATCGATCTGTACCACGAGCTGCTCCTTGTTTTGGGTTGAGCAAGATGAGGACATGTACTTTTATAATTTTTCCCTCATGGATTTTGATCAATAGTTAATGCATCCTAAATATTTCTATCCTTAGGCCTTGTATTTACATCGAATTGATATTCATCTAATTAAATGTCACGAGTATAGTTTTCTCTACTCTAATTGGTCAGTTGTTTAGAAATTCACAATAAATCATTTATCTATCAAAAAAAACCAAAAATAGTCATTGGAAAGTTTTTCGAAAAGGAATCTAATTTTATAGTTTTCAAACCCTAGATCCATGGTCTCTTATCATGATTTCTTAAAACACCCAAATTAGGGTTTATATCACAATTAAGATGATAATTGGTGTAAAGTATATTAGTATCAGGAGATCTAGGATTTCATCAACCTCAAGGGAATCACCAGGAGTTTCTACAATTGTTGGTAAGTGGATTCATGCACTTTGAGTTAACAAGTATGGGTCAAGGGTTTCTAATAGATCATGATTATGAGAACCGGTTACAATGATATCAAATATATAGTTGTAATGAATGCTTACAGGAAAATTTATTATGAATTAGATTTCAGTATTGTTACCGTATATGATTATGATAATGACATGTACAATCTTCTTAAGTAAGATTTAATGTTTCAAGTTGTTATGCTCAAGAACAATGTTAAGAATAAGTAGTTTATTATTATTATCCATCAAGCTAATGAGAGCAATGTTATTTATCAAGCTCATGAGAGCAATGTATTTTATCAAGCTCCTGAGAACAATGACTATAGATTTATGCTCTTAAGAGCAATGTTACATATCAAGCTCCTGAGATCAATGAGCACTTTGGTGCATGTATATTCAAGCTCTTGAGAGCAAGGTTATGGAATAAAGACAATACAGTTAACCCAAGATAGTAATGTTATTAATAAAGAGATATATAGATGAAGATAAATGATAGGAAAAGAGTCAACATTTACAATGTTTAGTCAAGTTTTCCTCAAAAGTATAGTTTATTTTTCAGTTTGTATAAAGTTGCTCAGTGCCACTCACTCTAACATGGTTCCCATTTTGCTTTGCATGGTTGGGGTGTGATGCCCGCAGGTGAGGAGCATATAAGGATTAAAGAAGAGCAAGCCAAGGATTAAAAGAACTAAAGTGAAACCTAGTGGGGTAATGTCTATCTAGATGATCCAATTATATGATTAGAGTTCCCTTCATGTTATAAGTCATGTTTATATGTTAGAGGATATATTTAAGAAATCCAAATGTACTAGTTTTTCTTTTGAACAATGTATGAATCAATATTTCCAATAAATGACAGGTGTTTCATTTATCTTGTTGTAATCTATATCATGTTTTGTCATGTTCCTCCAAGCCAAGTGGCCCATGTTATGGACAACATGAGGTTTGCTTCCGCTAATGTATATATGTGCTTGGAGGGTCATTACACACATAGTACTCTAGTTACGTTCCTCCATTTTAGCCATCATGTTGTGATCATGTGTCAAACGTCATTTTGGACAACACCATCCATATAAATAATATAAGCCAAGTAACAAAACTTGTCACGTTTTGGTAAATCCACTCCATCCAACTTGGACCCACCATCTATGATTCGAGATTTGTAGAAATTGCTTCGCATATACTCAGTTTTAGTTATATACACCTTGAATCAATTTTATTCCAATGCATTTCACCAAAACTCAACTTTTTCATTCAATTGTTTTTTATCAATCAACACAGTATAATAAGTAATAACATGGACTAGAGAATATCATCATGAACCTATTTTGTCAAGTCATCCATAACAAGAACAAATATATATGGGCTTAGTGTGGATTCTTTATGTACCCAATTGTGATAGGAAAAGTTGGTGTATCTCCTCTAAAACTCCTAACACTTGTAGTTGAGTTATCATACATGTCTTTGATCGAGAGTCAATGTATTGGATTAGATGAATACACTATATGGATGATATGGCTACATAAATGCAAATTAAGATGTAAATCAAGTTTTGATGACTCATAAGTGGACACTAGGAGGATGTGGAAAATGAGCTATGGAGTTAGTTGATCGGATGATGAAAAAGAAAAGCTTCAAAAAGATGGATGAAGGTGCCTTCCACACCAATGCACGAGCGCAAAATTTGTAGAAAACACATATTGACTGAAACACCTTTGTGCTAACTAGATGGCTACCCCTTGATATAAACAACTTAAAGTGTAATATATCATGGGAGCAGCAAGGAGCCAGGATAACATCAAACGAAGATAGATTGTTGGGAATGTGCATAAGAGGGATATCCTTATGGTGTTAGCATTCAAATCTTGGTTGAACACATTATCCATGACTAAAGTAGGTATGGAGTCATTGATCATTACCATGAAGGTCAGTGAGGACTTATACCTTCACATATCTTGTCATGAGACGGATAACGAGATGGCTATTGACATGTTCTCAAGAACTGTGAAACCTTCATGGTGGAGTTGATCGTATGTTGTGGCATCAAGTCTATTATTGAGGAGAGATACATTAGAGGATGTGTGATATGGAACGAAATCAATATTGTAGCCAAGGAAACTGGTAGATGGGCCTTTTTTTAAGATCTTTTGCAAATACATGACATAAGGGAGCTCCCCATTGAGGATTAGAGGCATGATAGTGATGGATATCAGACACGCATCATACATCATAGGAAAAGCACACAATGATGTATGGTTACACTTTTTGAGATAGTGCCTTTGCAATGGACTTGGGTATTGGTATGTATTTTATAAGCAAACTTGTTACGTTGTCCATTTGTTGGTCTGCATGAGGATTGCGGGATGAATAAAAACACCTACTTTTTTTTTTAAACAGTTAGAAAAATTGAGTTCATTGTATCAAGTGTGGGCCATACTATCTAGTTCATATTGAAAAATTCCAAACTGATAAAGCCACTCTCTTTAGTAGTTTTAGGCCCAAACTGAATAAAGCTAAGACAAAGCTGAGCTCAAGGTACGTTCTCTTGTACTACCACTTTTCAATCTTGGGAACCACAAGAGAACTACCACTTTTCAATCTTGGGAACCATAATTCTGTTAAAACATTACACCTAATGTTCTTATACTGCATTTTACATATGGTTTTTAATCCAAATAGAAGTCCATGTAGGGGTTTGAAGTATCAAGATCTTTTCAATCATGAAAGAAATAAAGTATTTTTTCCCTTTACTACCTTATAGTTTTCAAAGGTCAAATTTAGTTGGACTAAGTCTGAAATGGGGTATAAAAGGCAATTGAAGCTCCAAACGGCGATAGTTTGGTTATATATAAATCAGTTAGTGTGTTTTTTTTTTTTGCTAGTTCCTGATAAAACTGAGACTTGGTACTTTACATTTTCATGGAACATTGAAAATTGTATCTGCCCTTTATTGGCTAGCACATAGAAAATGTTGAACCAGTACTTCATTGTGCTCGGAATAACACATGCCACTTACCATGGTTTGACCATTTTAGCTAAGGTGATTTGCCTGCAACCATATCAAAAGATCAAGCTCGTCTCATGACTAATTTATAAGTAGACTTGGGATTCTCCTATTCCTTGGCCAATATGACAACGAAAAAGTTTGTCTATTATGCCTCCAACGTTTGCTTTCTCTTGATTAGTGGTAGTTTGCTGAATAATTCAAGACAATAGTTATAAAAGCATATTTCCAAAAGTTTGAAACCTTTTTTTTGTTGTATCTTTAGTGATATAGCAAGACTGCAACTATTTGTCACATATAAAACTAATCATAGTTATTAACCAAATTAGATTAAAGACAAACAATTTGGTTATTTGGACCAGTATTACAACTATTGATACTTCCACCACCCAACCAAATCTGCGTCTCATGTTGCAATCATCTCATAAAACTCAATCTTTTACATGTTTTGTAGGAGGCATACACCTCCAAATTCCAGCTAGAATGCTTCCATAGATCGAGGGGCAGACGCTTGATACTGCACAAGGTACTGCTGTGAGTGGGTTCCCAAAGTGCTGCCCCGCCAGCACAACTCCAAGCACTGAGTTCTGCGCAAAAGAAAAAAAGTGTTGTTAGCTATAAGCCATTAGCGTGGTGTATGTGTGTGTATGTGCGTGTAGTGCGCGCCTGCGTGCATGTGTTTGTGTTTCAGGCTAAAGTCATGATAAATAGGTATACCTGCATGCCAACCTCAATAGAAATGGTTCGTGAAGAAGACACATCAACACCAAGGACTCTTGCAAGTACGTAGCCAAAGAAGAAGCCTGATGCATGGAGGCAACAAGAAGACAGCGCTACCTGAAATCCTGATGAAAGAATAGCAGAGGCATTTCGTGATATAGCGTTGCCGCAAAGAATAGCTACAGAGGCAACAGCAACCAGAGGCATTGCTGGAGACAATACATCAACAATGCCTTTACAATATTGGTTCAATACAGCACCCAAAAGTACAGGGGCCAACACAACCTGCAACAAGAAAAACAACACAATATTCAAGCCGAAGACACATAGTGATGCAAATGAATGCGTCCACATAGATCGTCTTGCCTGTGCAGTGGATGTGAAAAGGCCCCGAGGATCTACCGCAACATATTGTCCAACAAGTTTGAAGGTCAAGAGAGGTGTCATAACCTGTGTTCCAATAGTGAGTTTCTTTTTGTGTGAAATTTACCGAGTTATCGAGTTCGATTCAGTTATTTGTTTACCACTGCAGAAAATGTGCTAGCAGCTGTCATTAGAACTGAAAGTGCAACATTTCCCCTGAAATAGTCCCAAGTTATTAGTTTTGTATTTCACATAATTCAATACCACGGTAAGAACGCATACCTTGCCAGATAAGTGACAATATTACTAGCAGTTCCTGCATAATCACATATAAGAACCATAGTTTATGAAGGTAGCTGTAGAAGAGAATAAAGTAACAGTTCTCACCTCCTGGACAGCAAGAAACAAGTATTAAACCAGCAGCATAAGGTGCAGGTAAACTTAGCATCTTACTGATTAGGAATCCTGACAATGGCATCACCTGGATCACCCAAGTACAAGAAAACTAAATTAGTATTTAGTTTAACAATACAAAATGGTTAAGATTACAGAGTCCACATGTCAAACCAACAACTAGCATCTTTAGCTTGTAAATATACAAAAAAAAAGAGTAAATATCGAAATGAATCTGAATGAACAAGTTGAAGTTCATTGAATTTGAATAAATGTATTGAAGCTCTAAGCTGGATAGCTACATTTCTGAATTATAGAGCCAGACAGAAGTTCTTTCATCTAATTAGCTAAATCATCAGCTGATCAATCATCTTAAAACTAAGATGAGAAATTCTTGAAGAAATGACCATTTTCTGCTGGGAAATTAAATAAATAAGCAGAATATCTCAGACATACTATTTCTTTTTATAATCTAACCTAGGAAGGGCAAACAGTTCTTTTAAGCTTACATAACTGTGTTAGACACATTGGACGCTGACACTCATAGAACACACCTTGAAACACGTTGGACACTCTTAAATGTGTTGTATTCACGTCTAGGTGTCATAACTTTGAGGAGAATAACAAAATGTGAAAAAGAAACTAACTAATCTTTTATGCAATCTTTTGACTATTATATCGCCTTGACCACTTACCAGATCTAAGAGATCTAGAGTCCAGTTATGTAATTGAATAGCTTATAGCAGCTAGGATGTACAATGTTAGGGACATGTAATGACCTTTGTATCAACTATTCATTCCTTAGACCATGTATCATTTTTGTTCAATAGGTTTTGATAGAATCCTGTGCCAAGCATTGTCATGTTACAACTTTCATAACTATTATTTACTGCTTGGATCATAAATCATTTTTGACAATTGGGTTTTGACATTTCCTTGTGACGTTTAGCTAGATGTATAACTGGAAAAATAACAAGATCAACTACATATAAATAGAATTTATAAGCAAGACAATTTCCATAACTAAAAAATACATGTACATTACACTTCCATCTTTACTTTTTCATGACCAAGGATCAACAAATACATATTTTTTGTCATGTAGTCTGTGTCCTTTCTCCTTTTAGAATTTGTGTCTCGTGTCCATGTCTTTGTGCGTGCCTTTATTTGTGAGCATGTCTAAGCAGATAACTTTAAGACCTGCAAGGCAGAGACAGAAAAACAAAATGCATCTGCAGCATCAACACAGAATTATAGAATGAATGGCATCATCTTAGTGGCTAGTGAGTAGTCCAAAGAGTGTTTGGTCACAAATGTAAAATCTAGAGAGTGTTGGTCCACAGAGTAAGTTCATCATGTGTAGCAAAGCACATACAAGCCAAAGAATGCAGGAACACAAGCAAAGTAGTCCACATGCATAAAACATGGAAAAGTCAGAGAATGCTCGAACACAAGTAGTTGATGTGTACAAAACGTGAACAAGCAGTCCAGTAGAGACAACATAGCAGGAATGAACAACTTACGCAAATCAGCAAGCAGGAAACGAACTTCAAGTTGCATACAAGCAGAATGTCCACAAACTCTCCATTAGGAAAAATTGCAGAAAAAGTCTACAAGCTGAAGATGCACATATATAGAAAGATCCTCATATAGTAGCAGCAGAGGAAAGATCCGAAAAAAATATAGAGTAGCATGAAGATCCACATAGATAGCAGTAGAAATAAATTCTTCCTTTCTTCATTCTTTATCTCATCCCTTCCTCCATATCCTCCTCTCCTTCATTTCATCTCTTCCTCTATTCTCCCCCTCATGCCAACCACAAACAAGATCAAGAGAGTGGTTGGGAAGAAAAATTATGAGCAAAGGTAGGGGTAGTGGATATGTAAATGTGGAGGAGATCAACCAGTAACGAGTCATCATACTACTTGACCCGATTAAATGGATCTAGGTAGAAAGACAAATGGATCTGTCCGTGACACGAAAAGGGAGATTTGTCCAAGGCAAAAATATCATTTGGTTAATGATCTGATAAGCAGTAGGCATGTAGTATATATGTAGGGATGGCAAACAAATACCATATACCATCACCCGATCCAACCCACCCCGGTCCAGCCCACTAAATATGTGTATCCATCACCGAGATGGATTTTTGGTTCGGGTGATTAATATATCCACAATGTATTCGGGTGACTGTTTCGCACCGCGAGTCACAGACCGAAATCCCAAATTCCCAATCCTCACGTTGTGAGTCTGTGACAGCGTGACACCGTGAGAAACCCTACTCAAGCCGCCGCCACTGCACCGCGCTTCCAGCCGGATCTTCGCCATCCCTGGCAAGCAAGCATCAGACATAAGAGATTGTGTTTCCAGTCCGATCGTCGTCGGCAAATATCGCGTTTCCAGCCCGATCGCCGCCAGCAGAGATCGTATTTCCACCCAGATCGCCGGCATCAGAGATCGATCGCATCCTCGCCGGCTATTCCAGTGCTCCTGAGTGGTTGCATGAGCCTGTTGCTGCTGTTACCCCGATCTGAGGTGAAGGACAAAAAGCATGCCTCGAGATCTCCGTGCAACACCTGTACTCTGCGGAAAAGGTAAATGATTCCTTACTCCCCTTCTGGCTACCCTGGCTTTTTATCTTGGAATGACAGTCACCGTTAGAGGGCTTGCCGGCTGCCTGCATCGTCTCACCTGCTCTCTCCTTCCTTGCTTTCTGCGGCTTCATACCTCATTATCTCCTCGAGGTGTTGTCTTTGGTTTTTGTCTCTCACAATGATTTCACGATCAAACGCCTTATATATGAACTTTGTAGCATTCTAGCATTCCGGCAGATTCTAAGATTCTGTGTAATCCTAATAGTCACACCTTCTCCCAAGCTAACAAGCCCAAAACGTCTGGAAGCAGGAGGAGTAAGACTAGTCAGAGGCGCCCCAGGCGAGCAATATTGAGTTACCTGCGTCACAGAGTTATATGGATGTGATATTATTTGTAGTGGGTGTATCGTATTTTCTGCGAATAGATAGATAATGTACCATGGTTACCTCGTCCACCTTGACCCCTTCTGATTGCAGCAAATAAAACATATCTAAAGCCTCTCTTTAGTTCATATCTAGCGATCAACGGGATTTTGAACTAACCATTTTTTGTTTTGTTTTGATCACACCATATCAAACCATGGGTGTCATCATGGAAATAAAAAACCCGCCTTGAGGCTCTCGAGGCTTACGCCTCTTGGCGAGGCTATCCCAAATGCGCCTCAGTGTCCTGGACTGAGGCTTACGCCTCACAATGTCTGAGGCCCGCCTCAAAGCACTGAGGCTCTGAGGCTTAGCTGAGGTGCACGCCTCAATTCTGAATGATGTCTTATGTTAACCACCAAATTGTCTACTTTTAAGTTTATTAAAAACACTTTCTTCAAACAAATCAAAGTTCTTGTAGTTGATTGTTACTTTTCATTAATAAACATTTATTCATCATTTTCTGAGTTACATCTTTCAATCTTTATTGTTAAATTTCTCTTTGTTTGCTAACTTCTTATTCACTATGTCGGTGAATTTTATATCATTGTTAACTAATTTTGGTTCCTCGTTCCTACGAATCTGAAATTCTATCTCCTTCAATTTATCTATTGACATCTTTTATTCTAGTAGTATAAAGAATTGATATCTTGTTATTTTTTTACATATTTATTTTGGTATTGTGGTGGGTCCTTAGTTTGTATTATCATTATTAAGTTTCAGAAATAATTACTATTTCATATTGTTGTGCTTGTATATACATATTTTTGTTATAACACATTCATACACAATGTATAAATATATATATACGTAAATACATGTATAAATTTATTTTTTATGACCGCCTCATACATATTTTGAGGCTTACGCCTCGCCTCACTGAGACAAAAACGCCTCGTTACGCCTTACGCATTTTTTAACCTTGGCATGGTAATAAAAAAACCCGCCTTGAGGCTCTTGAGGCTTACGCCTCTTGGCGAGGCTATCCCAAATGCGCCTCGAGGCTTACGCCTCAGTGTCCTGGACTGAGGCTTACGCCTCACAATGTCTGAGGCCCGCCTCAAAGCACTGAGGCTCTGAGGCTTAGCTGAGGCGCACGCCTCAATTCTAAATGATGAGGTCTTATGTTAACCACCAAATTGTCTACTTTTAAATTTACTAAAAACACTTTCTTCAAAAAAATCAAAGTTCTTGTAGTCGATTGTTACTTTTCATTAATAAACATTTAATCATCATTTTCTGAGTATCATCTTTCGATCTTCATTGTTAAATTTCTCTTTGTTTGCTACCTTCTTATCTACTATGTCGGTGAATTTCATATCATTGTTAACTAATTTTGGTTCCTCATTCCTACTAATTTGAAATTCTATCTCCTTCAGTTTATTTATTGACATCTTTTATTCTAGTAGTATAAAGAATTGATATCTTGTTATTTTTTTACATATTTATTTGGTATTCTGGTGGGTCCTTAGTCTCTATTATCATTATCAAGTTTCAGAAATAATTACTATTTCATATTGTTGTGCTTGTATATACATATTTTTGTTGTAACACATCCATACACAACCTATAAATATATATATATATATATATATATATGTAAATGCATGTATAATTTTATGTTTTATGACCGCCTCATACATATTTTGAGGCTTACGCCTCGCCTCACTGAGATAAAAACGCCTCGTTACGCCTCACGCATTTTTCAACCTTGTCTATGACAGAGATATAAAATACATGGTATGTGGTATAATGTGTTGGGCAAAAACAATCAATTTGTTGTCAATGTATAAAATGTAGGGGGCCTTGTGCAATATTTTAGGCTAGAGGCCTGTATGGGTTCAACTGGATGGATGTACAGAGGGGTACCGTGGGAACCCACGTACTCAAATCCATTCCACCCATTTAAATGGTGCGGGGGACCATTAGCATATCAAAATGCCGGAGTGGTTTGGACGTGATGTTGTGGGCACGGGTATTTACTTTTTGCCAAGCCTATATATATGTGGGGTAACACAAGTATTGAGGAGAGAAAGCTATGTGGTGGAGGCTGGAAAATAACAACTAAAAAGTTGTTGGAAACGGAAGATAAGTGTTGTTGTTGTGGATAAAATAGGGACACGTGATGTAATGAAGTCTTTCGCCATACTATTGTAGTAGACAATAAAGTTGCACTCCTTGATATAGTGACAGTAACAGAAGATGCATCGTATTGGTGAAGCCACACCCGCGTGAAGTAGCACTAAGTGAAATAGTAGACGGCGCGGCATGTTGATGAAGACACACGGGATATGATGAAGCAATAGCCAGACAACACGTAGTGTCAAGAAAGAGACATGTATCTAGAAAGAGATGTGTGTCTAATAACAGTAGTCGATGCCAGCAGTAGACAGGTCGTACAAAAAAGTTTCACATGTCGTGCAATTTTTGGGCAGAACGACAGTAGCAGGGTAGCTACACGATGTGTACAAGAATTACATGTGTTAACTAACACGCGGTGTGCTTTTTAGGCACACGTCATGTCAGTAGTCAACATAGTGGAGACGATTAAAAATTGGAATACACATTGTGTGATCTGATTACATGCCACTTTGTAAGTTGTCAACACGTCATGTAAGTAGTCGTGATTCAAGCCGTGAGTGAGCAAATCACCGCTCACACATCACGTCGATAAAGACATGCCGTGTGACGTTGCAGAGCAGCAACTCTCCGAAACAAGCTCGAAATGATAGAAAAATCCTTCTGATGTCCACCAAAGCTAGGTAGGGATTGTTTCTCTCTAATAGCAGCAGAAAAGTTGATCTTTTGCCATAATTTGACTTTGGATCTAGACAAATGTGGCTTGTGGTGATGGTGACATGGTAGTGGTAGCAATGTAAATGACAGTGGCGTAGATGGTAGCGATGTTGACAGCGGCGGTGGCATGGATGTCGACAGTGACAACAAAATAGGAGGGCAGTGGTAGCTCCTCCAAGACGCCAAACACAAAGATGAGACGGCCCAATAGATAGGGGTGAGAAAATATCAATCAAGACTACTAAACCTGATTGGAACAGTCCATTCATTCTTCTCCGATCATAGGCTGTTACTAGTTAAGATCCAGTCTACGGCCTATAAATTTTGGAAGTCTGGTCTTAGATCTGGTCCGCTCAATTCCAGTCCGGCCCAAAACTGGTCAGACTATAGACCGAACCAAGGATCAATTATGTATAGAAGTATATTAATATTAAAAGTTATATTTAGTCAAAATACAAATAATTTGCATATATAAACATTACGAGAGTAAAGAGTTGATAATAATATTATATTCATGCTAGTAGTAATGAAGATGATCTATTTTTTACTATTAACTAAGTTGTAGAACACAAAGTATATTACGGTCCAAATAGTCTGATCACGGTCCTACTCTAAATTTCTTTGGTTTTTGGTCCTCGGTAGGGTCTCGTCCCAGACCAATGCTCACCCTTACCAATAGATCGAGGAGAAGCAATGTAGAAGCATCATTAATTTTGAGATGGAGACGGTTCCATAGAGAAGCTCCTAAACAAAGCAAGAGTTGGACATTCCTTTCGGCAGCCAAGCACCGCCATCGGGCAGTGGCCGCCCACAAGGAGGGCAATTCTCTTTGGTTTCCTCTCTCTCTAACATAGGTTTACGGTGGTATAGGAACGCTATTAAAAAAACTTGCCTTGAGGCTTTCAAGGCTTACAACTCGAGGTGGGGCTATCCCATTGCGCCTCGAGGCTTACGCTTTGATGTCATGGACTAAGGCTTACAGCTAGAAATATTTGAGGTCCGCCTCAAGGTAGCGAGGCTTAGCCGAGGCGCAAGCCTCAATTCTGGATATAAAATGTCTTACATTACCACCATGTTTTTTTGAGACAATTACAAAGACCTTTGTTGAAAGCTTCTATTCAGATTTGCTATAATTGATCATCATTACTCATTAGTGAATTTACATAACTTTTATTTGTTCAGACTCAAAATTCAAAGTTACTTTCGATTTAGATTGTCCAACTTCCCTCAATTTCTTTTTGTGGTGTTTTTAATATACTAGTAATTTTCAAATCTCATTTTTATCTATCTTGATTTCTACAATTTCCAAATAATGTATGCCCTACTTTTCCTCGTTGGGTTAAAAAATTGGATTTAATAGTACAAAGCATTTATAACGTATTATTTGCTACAGTTTTATTTTATTATATTGATGATCTTTGTCATTAACATTGCATTAATCTCTCTCTCTTCTAGTTAATTTAGGTAAATATTTTCTATTACTTTTTCTTTGTTAGAAAGTAGTATTAGCCTATTTAGTAAATAGGTTAATTAGTTAATGGGCTTAAGTGTCTCGGCCCATATAGCCTTCCTTGAGTTCCAAGTCTGTAATATTTCCCCCTTTGCTCCTATATATAAGACATGGGTGTGCCATCTAATATAAGACGAGTTTCCCTTAAATTTGTAAACATGGTATCAGAGCACTTACCCTAATCCTAGAGAGAAAAGAGAGAGAGCCTCCACTTGTTGGCGGTTGCAGTCTCTCCATGACTTAGGACGGTCGTCTGCCAGGCATCCACCTGGCCTCCTCTTGCCCTCCATGGTCGTTTCTCTTATTTCACATATATCTTCATCTATTCACCAGTGCCATCCTTCCTGGCCATCTACACTTCCTCGAGTTTCTAGACGACGCTAATTCCCATCCAAGTATGTTTGTCGTCTCTTCCCCAAGGTTATCTTCACGATCATTTGCAAGCCGTGTTCATCCCAGCCATCATCAACCGTCATTTGCCGATCTCTAACGTCTATTAAATCCCAAATTGGTCCTTGGTCTAACAAAGGGTTGTTGTTGCCTCAGATCCGCATGATCTATTGTCACAAGTGATGGTGCTAATTCCCGTCACCCCTTGATGCGTCTTTCCAAGGTTGTGTTCTCTTAGACAGTGTCAATTCCTGTCTAGATTATGCATTAGCGGGCGCCGACACGGCATGACGTAGTCTTAAAATTGTCTGACAGTGTAGGGTTTTCATTCAGATTGCAAGTTACATAACGTGTCAAATCTCAACGCAGCGTGTTGATGGAAACATGTTTTACACCTACACGGCGTGTCAGATTTCCAACACGGCGTGTTGGCAAAAATTTGTCTCATGCCTTTGACATACTACACAGTGTGTTGTTGGGAACATGTCATCTTTGACCAACAAAGTTATACGCCGTATCAGGTTTCACACGGCATGTCAAAAGTAGTCTGTGTACTTCCATTTGAAGTTATGACAGTTATGACATCCTCCAAAAGTCTTTCTCTCCTCCAATACCTAATGATAACCAGATCCTATTTTTTGACCTAGTCGGTCAAGAAAAGTTCCATTTAATTGTTCTATCTGGATCTTATAATCGGGTTGTTTTGCATATTGATTATGATTATTGGTTTCTCTTCTCTGCAAACTACACCTCTTGTTTTACATTTTCCTTTCCGTCCCTCCCACCCATCATGGGTGCTTATTTAGTATCATATGTCTCTTTCCCACACCAACTCGTCTCCTTCCACATGTGGGGGATCATATGTCTCTTTACCACACCGCCTACTCATTCTCTTCGTATTTAGTGTGGGGGATATAGAGGAGAGAGATGAGAGTGATATATTGCAGGCTAACTTCATATAGCTTCATGTTCTTCAACACGTCTGCTCTTTCAATGTCTTTTAGCATGTCATTCCCACTAAGCATCGTTTTACATGTGAGTTGGCTATTCGGCGCTAATTCCAATTGGCCACCGCTTTCAGATGGCGTCGAAGGATCTTAACTGCAAGATTGACACCAGGCAACGTTTGTGTTGCATTATGTATGTCATGAAAAGAGCTTGTTGTGCTAATTCTGGCCTCTTGTTCCTTCTGGTGTTAATGATGTTTCAGTTGATCATTCGTGTTGCACAACTCAATAGAGGCGTCATCACATATTTTTAGTTAGAAAAATATTGTTTAAGGGAGATGAAAAAAGTTTACAAGGGGAGTGACATTTTTATCACCTAATCGAGTCATGTAAATCCAAGCTTGGACATGTGTTTCACCCATGCTCCAGCTTGAGGGGGAGTCTTAGAAAGTAGTATTAACCTATTTTGTTATTAGGTTAATTAGTTAATGGACTTAAGTGCTCGGCCCATATAGTATTCCTTGAGTCCAAGTCTTTAATATTTCCCCCTTGCTCCTATATATAGGATAGGAGGTGTTGTCTAATATAACACAACACAAGTGAGTTTTCCCTCGCACTTTTCAACATTCTTAAACATACATAGTTATACTATACATGCACGCATTCATAGCTACACACATATTCATACACACGCATGTAATACATAGACACACATACACATACTTATATATGTATATATACTTAAATAAAATTTGTTTATGAACGTCTCATACATATTTTGAGGCTTACGCCTCGCCTCACAGAGATAAAAATGCCTCATGGGGGCAAACCACACTTGGGCCCATATTACAAGTAGACCCAAGTCACGCAACAACTTGTTGGTTTTATGAATAGAAGGCCTATGGAGAGGCGCAGAGAAAATATAAAGTTCTTCCCATGGTTATCATTAATATAGAAAGGGCTTATAATCAAACATGAAGGGAAGTGATACTGAATTTATCCATTATGTGTACTGTTTTCCTAAGTTTATTACTTATTTTGATTGAAATGCACCAACAATTTGTAGTGTATTGCCTTATTAACGCAATATATAATTGCCGCCAAGTTTTCTTTGTCCTGTCTTATCCCTCTCCGCCACTGTTGCTCGGTAAATGGATATAAAAATGACTTCTAATACTGAACCACAAACAAATAAGAGTCAATGGAGCAACATTAATTTATTTCTTTACAAAATTGCCAAAAGACAGCAAGCCACAAACAAATTAATAAGGGTTCTCAAAAAAGGTGGTGATCCACCTAGTAGCTTATTTCATAACAATTAAGGCACCAAAGCTAGGTGCACCTGAAACTCTTTTTATGCTAGAAATATACATATTCTTATACTTATGAAGAGTATTTCCTACTTATATGGAAATACATCACGCTTATGTACAGTACATGGATATATACACTCATTTTGCGGTTAAGCCCCCACCATAAATCCCTATATTATATAGTGAATATAACAAAAGGGAAATTTTATTTATATCTGTTTAACATGAGGTATAAAAATAAGAAGAAAAAGTACCATCGACGAGAATCAATAAAAAGGAAGAGGGACAAAACTGTCATTGAAGATTCCAATTTGGGCTCGTATTCATTCAACTACCTTAATAATGGCACACATCGGTGATTTTTGATAGAATTATATAGGAGGGCAATGTAAAGATGAGAGAGAAAGTAATGTGTTCCCACATATGAGTTGGTATCTACTGCCAAATAATGAGGAACAATAAAAATGAAAGTGGGACAAAATTTCACAATGCAAATACTAATTTTGACTCAAATTTCGTCAACTACCTTCATAAGGCCCAACGATGATTATGTAAGGAAAGATCACAACCACTAAAATCTGAAAGATCTCAATTCTACTCAGCTCTGCCAACTAAACCAAGTAACTGAAACAGCTTGGACAACAGATAAGAATATAAACACAATGATCACTAAGTAATCATCTTGGATTAAAATGCAATTAGTATCCTCTCTAGACATTGTTTAACATCACTGTGTTTATCATGGTTCATGTTTTCTCTTATCGTTTTAATAATCTGAAAACATGGATAGAAAACCCTGTTTCTTGGCATATCATTTAATTTTGGTTCCAATGCCCTGAGTCTTCAGATTTCATAAGACCTGACTTACTTTGGAACGAATCGTAACCAAGATGATATATTCGGCTGTTTTGCCCCAGCAGGGCAGATTGGCATCCTCTCCGCCAGTCATGAAAGTAGGAGGCGACATTGTAGCCGACAATTCCGGGATAAAAGCCATTTGTGTCAGATCTGAAATTTTCTTTCCATTATTCCAGGCGAAAGGTTCTCTGCAGACTTTAACATCAACTGGACTCCCTCTTAAGCTCCAATTTATAAATTGCTTTGGTCATTGAATATCAGTACTTAGTGTCAAAATTTCTAGAAAAAGAGCCTAACATTAAGCTGCCAAGCAATCAGTGGATCGGCTTATGATACATGTTAACTTCTGATAATAATTGTGACCTTCATGCAATTTACATCAAGGAAAATATATTAACTATTTTGATCTGACTGTTTTAGCTCACTTTATGTTCATGACCCCAGATTGATGGGTCTTGTGTATATATTTTTGTTGCAATGGGGTTGGAAGAGGATATTGCACCAGGGATCGCAAAGCCATGAGCAGGACATCCCTCTCATATCACCAGTTATTAAACTTTACCAATACTATGCAGCCATGTCCAGATGCAGCATAAAGTTTTGTTAGAAATTAGTTTCCTTATTTATGTATCTCTTTACTATTTCCTTTTTCCTGTTGGGTCTATTATGTAAATATTTTTCTCTATATAATATAGGGGAACCCGCTCTAACCGGGTATCACTTTGACCCAAATACACTCACATGGTATCAGAGTGTATCCGGTTGTTGCAACCCTAGCCGCCCCTTCCTCCCCTCCGCCTGTTCTTCTTCTTCTCTTCTAATTCTTCTCCGGTTGCATCCTCCGTCGCCGCCGCAGCAGGACAACTGTCGGCTGTAGTCTTCACCGGACAACCGCTCCTCCTCCTCTGACCCGTTAAGGCACGGTGACAGCTTGAAGGAGGGGAGGAGAACCCCTTGTTCTATCCCAAAAAGAGTAGTACCTTTCTTCTCATCCTCTTTCCTCTCCTCGTAGTCCCCGTATGTGGATGAGTGCCCACATCTTTCGGGGTTGCTGATGCGTCAGATTCGCATCATCAATTGACAAGTGACGGCGCTAATTCTTGTTACCCCTCCCCGGCACGTCTTCCCAGGGCCATCTTCTCTACGGTGCGTCTTCCCAGAGTCCATTTTCGCCCTTTGACAGGGCCAATTCCTGTCAAAGTGTACGTCTGCCGCAGCTAACACGGCGTATTCCTCACTTTGTCTACTATTATTGTCATAAAATCTCAATATAGGAGACGCCAAGCCTGTTGGTCCTGCTACGTTCGTCTACAACGACCAATCTCAGATCACTTCTGTGAAGCTCAACTCACAAAATTATCTTCTTTGGATGAATGCACTACACTATGCTTGAATCTCGCAAAAAGGTGGGCATTATTGAGTCAGATCCTCATGATGAAGGTAGCAAAGACTATCCCAATTGGCGGAAAAATAATAGACTAGTGAAATCATGGCTTTGGAATAGTATGGAGTCTCATATTGCTTCCAGATTTATGTTCTACAGTCTACACTACAGCTAAACAAATCTAGGAAGTTGCAAAGAAACATTTTTCCCACGAGAAGCATGCTCTCCGTCTTTGTATTGTCTATGATCGTCTATTTTCATAAAACCAAAATAGTTGCTCCCTTGAGGATTATTTTGGCACTATCCGGTCTATTTCTCAAGAACTCAGTTTCTATCAACCACTAAAGACGGATGACCAGATGAAAGACCGAGACGATCTAGTAACAGCTAGGTTTCTATCAGGCTTAAATCTTGTATATGCATCAACCAGGAGCGTTATTTTGGCCACAGACAAGCTACCAAGCCTTGAAGAAGCCTTTGTACGGATTCAACAGTCATCATTTGAGTTTTTTTCGACTACTCCAGGAGAACACCATACAGAGAATCAGGCTTCTCTTGTCGTTGCTGCCAAAGAAACGGGATGCGGTGTTGGTCGAAGACGAGGTGGAAATCGTCCAAAATATACTTTCTGTGGGAAACTGGGACATGTAAAAGAAAAATGTTATTCTAAGCATGGTCAGCCCCCAGTGGGTGTTGCACGTTATACTATCAATTCCTCCAGAACATCTGCCTCTGGAGCTTCTAAACAGATGCACTCAGATGTTACGATCTCCAAGGATGAGTATGACTGTCTCCTACAGGTCACTCAGCAAGCTCGCCTAGGCGCTTCGGCCAATCTAGTTTCAGATGCAGGTAACCAGGGGAGTTCATTTGTTGCCTCTCACCCATCCTCTATGTGGGTGGTGGATCTCGGGGCCTCCCAGCATATGACGGGTATACGATCTTATGCTTCTTTCCTCTGACTCGTATATCCCGCATTTTTCTTTGACACTGGTTGATGGTTCTGTTAGACGAGTCCAGACGTGTGGCACCGTACAAGTATCATCCAATTTAACTTTACAGTTTGTACATTATTTACCAGACTTTCCATTTGACTTAATGTTTGTTGCTAAGTTGGTTGATTCTTTGAAATGTTTGGTAATCTTTGGAGACTCTTTCTTTGTGTTACAGGATCCCAAGAGCTGGAAGACGATTGGTGGGGGATCTTGGAAAGGTGATCTCTACTTTTTTTGAAGGTGGTCGCCCAGCTCGCCAAATTCCGTCCACTGCCTCAACCATGTTCAGCTGCTCTCCCTTGCAGTGGTATTGTCGCTATGGACATCCATCCCTACAGAGTCTTCAGAAGTTTGTTCCAGGCTTAGCCTCCATAAAGTCGTTAGAATGTCAGTCGCGTCAATTAGGCAAACATCACCACATTTCTTTTTCGAGACGCACTGTGAAACGCTCTAAGTGTCCTTTTGATCTTATTCACAGTGAAGTCTGGGGTCCTATTAAAGAGCCAAGTTATAATGGATTTTGATATAGTTTGTCTTTCATTGATGATTTCTCCCGCATGACTTGGATTTACTTACTTAAGTCTCACGATGAAGTCGTCTGTTATTCAAACTTTTCATCAGTTAGTAAGAATTCAGTTTAATGCTCGTATTAAGATTCTTCGTACTGATAATGCTCAAGAATATGTTCAAAAGGTTGTTTCAACGTTTTGTTATTCTGTTGGCATGCTTCACCAGACGACTTGTCCTCATACACCCCAACAAGATGGGGTTGTTGAACAAAAACCGCCACTTGATGTAGCATGTACGCTACTTTTGCAATGTTTGTGCCCAAGAAATATTGGTCGAATGCTCTTCTCACTGCCTGTTTTTTTATTAACTGTCAGCCATCTTCTGTCCTACAAGGGGCTACCCCCTTCTCTGTTTTACGACCTCACGAGCAACCTTTCCTTGTTCCTCTTTGTGTGTTTGGGTGCACTGTGTTCGTTCACGCGTTTGATCCACAAGTATTATAGAGACCACCCCACCACCATCATCATCACCACCACTTGCACCACTGTCTTTTCCACTAGTTTCCACCAGGCGAGCATGGTGTCTCCAAGAGGATGTAGCATCACCAGTCCCACAGAATGCCTCCTCATCGTCTGACACTCCTTAGGTATATGTTTCTACTGAGAGTCTTCTTGATGGTTCTATTTCGAATTTGCACCTTTTAGTTGCAGCTCAGAAAGGTGTTCGGTCCTACACTATTCATCATCCTTTGGCGAATGTGTGTTGCTTGTCTCATCTGTCACATGCAACTCGCACGTTTGCTCTTCACCTTGATTCCACGGTTGTTCCTTTTTCTTATACAAAAGCAGTCAGACATGAGGTTGGATCCAAGCTATAAATAGTGAGATGGCAGCACTTCATGAGAACTCTACCTGGGACTTGGTGGATCTTCCTCCTAGCAAGTCTGTTGTAGGCTGTCGTTGGGTTTATATGTAAAACAGAAACCAGATGGGTCTATTGATCGCTTGAATGCTTGTCTGGTGGCTATGAAGCACGGATACTCCAAAACAGATGGCGTACCCGTATCTTATACGTATCGGATACCAGTACTCCATGGATACTCTTGGATACGTATCGGATACTCCTAATCCGTATCCATTTGTATCCAAGTTGTATCCATTCGGTAAAAACTAGAAAAAAA
This sequence comes from Alisma plantago-aquatica, assembly GCA_963693085.1. NCBI lineage: Eukaryota > Viridiplantae > Streptophyta > Magnoliopsida > Alismatales > Alismataceae > Alisma > Alisma plantago-aquatica. The sequence goes on along the minus strand of OY856413.1, from coordinate 627,192,561 downwards.
ATCTGGGCATGACATTGCTTGATTAGCATTTGACACCAACTCATGTCTCAACCCTCTCTGCTAAGTAGTAGCTTGCAGCAAGGTTGTTACAGTTGCTTCCAGTGTTTTAAAAAGCGGCCCAGACAGCCGCTTAAGTGGCCGCTCCAAATAGGCCTTAAGCGGCTGGTCAGGCGGTTTTGCATTAAGCGGCCGCTTCATGCCCGCTCAGCCAGCTCAAGCGCCCGCCAGGACAATGATTCTGAGCGCCCGCCTGGACAATGATTTTGAGCGCCCGCCTGAGTCCGCTTAAGTGAAAAGCAAGACCTAGACCCACTTCCTAGGCCCAAAAGTGAAATGTAATGATATTTTCATTATGTAATATTACACTATTGATATTGTATAACATTATTTAACATGTTAATATGATATTATTGTATTAAGTAACTATGTATGTATCTAAATACTGTATAGTAGTTAATCAATGTGTAATACTACACTGATTCTGCTGCTATATACAGTAGTGACGACTATGTACCTATTAAGTCTGTTATAGCAAGTAATACTAACATAGAACTTACCATGTATATGTAACATAAAACTATGTGCTTGTCACAACTCAGTAATATTGTGTTGTTGTATAGTACTAATTACTAACTATAGAACATTAATCTAAGAAACAACCAGTGTGTGAATGTAATACAAAATCAATGCATATTTCTGTGAATTATAGTACTATTATATTACACTAACTACTAACTACTAAGTGCATTGTATCATGGCTTGATACTAGTATACGACTATATGTGATAAATTTATCTATAAATTGTACTATCTATTAAGTAGATCACATTATTACATGATAGTATGATACTAGTAACTGTTATATATAAGAAATGTATCTTAATGCTTCATCTATACATAATCAACTATTAAGTAGCAATATTGTTGTGTAGGGTGAATTTTACACTGCCACAAGGGTTTGGTTATGTATACAAGTTTCTTAAAAAACATTATATATATATAAGAATCCGCTTTTTCAAAAAGCAGTCGCTTGAGCGCCTGCCTGGCGCTCAAGCGCCCACAAGGTGGTGTCTGCACGCCTCCCGCTTCCCGCTTTCTAAAACATTGGTTGCTTCCTTGATGTAGTTCAAGGTTAGTCACCATTCCTTGCTAAATGCCAATCTTCCTTCTTCTCTTTATTGTTTGTACCTCCTCTGTTTTTTAGGATTTCACTTTTTAAAGAACTTCCGAGCACCGATACTCCAAAATAGGTGTCCTACCAATACTAAATGCATATTTGATACTAAAACTCCCTAGATACTCTCTAATACATACCAAATACTTCTTAAGTCGTATTCCTTTTTTTATTAGCAGGATATGACCTCAATGCAGCCAGGATACAGCCAACCCATTTAGCAGCCAAGAGAGCACCCCACTCATGTGATCCCTCAAAATCCCAGAACCATGTGACTTCCAACTCTAGACTCCCCCTATTGTATTGTGATTTGAGAATGAAATTGGTATTTTCTGTTAAATTTTAAAATAAACATTTAAAAATTGTTGTATCCATGTACATGTATCTTATATTTTCGAAAATTGTCGTATCCCGTACCGTACCTGTATCCATTTCTGTATCTATATCCGCGCTTCATAGTAGCTAGCCATACATGACAGAAGATAGTTTGGTAACACAGATGACACAACTCAATTTACAACACAACATTACATGATACATGAAATGTGAAAGGTTTAGAATATGATATTATCATTTTTTTTGTAACTTCTATCTCACATTAATATGAATGAAAGACCCCATTTTAAATCATTGTTTGATATTATGGTATTGGTTTCCATTTTCTTTAGAAATATTGTGATTTTTGAATGAAATTTGATTGGCTTCATCTATTTTTAAGATAAATATATTGGTTATTTTTAAAAATATTAAAATAAATATTAAAAAAATTACGTATCCATGACGTACCCGTATCCTATATTTTTGAAAATTGTCGTATCCCCGTACCCGTACCGGTACCCGTACCCGTATCGGATAAGTATCTGTATCCGTGCTTCCTAGTCTGGTGGCAAAGGGGTACACTCAGACACATGGCGATGATTTCTTTGCAAGGTCTTAAAGTGCGTAAGGCGTAACGAGGCGTTTTTCTCTCAAAGAGGCGAGGCGTAAGCCTCGAGGCGTTTGAAGCGTAAGCCTTGAAATATGTATGAGGCGTTGATAAATTATTAAATATTTGAATGTATATACATACATATATATTATATGCATATATATGTATATATGTGTGTGTATATATATAACATATATGTGTGTGTAAAACATAAATATGTATATACAAGCAAAACTAAGACTAAATAGAAGTGATTTCTATAACTTTATAAGATTAAATAGAGAACAAAGACTACTACAATAATATTATAATAAATATTTAGCAAATAATGAGTATCAATGATTGTAATATCATATCCATTTAAGAATTAGTAGGAACAAGGAACCAAAATTACTTAACAATGAAATGAAATTCATCGACATAGTAAATAAAAAAGTAGCAAACAAAGACAAGTTTAACCTTGAAGATTGAAAGATCTCACTCATAGAATAATAGCGATAAATTCACTTATAAGAAAATGATAAGTAACTACGACAACAATTAATAGAAAACGTTTTGTAAATGTTTGCAATAATCTTAAAAATAGAAAAGTTGGTGGGTAACATAAGACATTAGCATCCATAACCGAGGTGTGCGCCTCAGCTAAGCCTCAAAGCCTCATTGTTGTGAGGCGAGCCTCAGACATTTTGAGGCGTAAGCCTCAGTCCGAGGCAATGAGGCGTAAGCCTCGAGGCGTAAGCCTTGAGAGGCTCAAGGCAGGTTTTTTAATACCGTGTTTCTTTGAGACCTCTCCCGTGGCTCGACTCAATTCTGTGCGGATTTTGATTTTTGTTGCTACTCATTTTCACAGTTTCACTGGCCTCTTCTTCAACTGGACGTCAAGAATGCTTTTCTTCATGGTGGTCTACTTGAGGATGTCTATATGGAGCAACCTCCTGTGTATGTTGCTCAGGGGGCTTAGTTGTCAAGGCGCCCGCCTAGGAGCTAGGCAAGGTGCCTCAAACTAGGCGCCCAGCCTATTAAGTGCATCAAGTGGGCGTCTAAGGCCTTTTAGGCCCGTATTAAGCAATTTAAAGGCTAAATGAGCATGAATCGAGTCTGGATTTTGTCAAATTAGATCACCTTGAGTCATTTTATAGTTGAAATAGGTCTGATTTAGGCAAAATCAGGTCAAATATTGGCATATTAGGTTCTAATTTGGGGGAAATGGGTCTGATTTGGGGGATATACTTCTGATTTGGGGGAAACTAGTTCTGATTTGCCAAATTCGGTCTCATTTAAGTCTGTATAAGATAATGTAGGGGAAGGTCTTATTAGGTCATGGTATGAAAAATTAGGTCCAATTTATGCCAAATCAAATCAAATTTGGGAGGATTAGGTCTGGTTTGTGGGATATACATTTGATTTGGGGAAATTACTGAAGATTTGGCCAAACTTGCTTTTCATTTAGGTCAATATAGGATAAATTCGGATAAACTTGGGTCTCATTTAGAAGTTGATTTGCATATATTCCTCTTTCTCTGACTTTTTCTTTCTCTTACATCTGCAACAGCTATTGCTGTTTGCATGTATGCAATAAAATTTCCTAATCTCCTTCCACACCTTCTGCACTGCTGTTTGTAATTTTATTTTTCTCACTTCTTCCTACTTCATATCTCCTCTCATGTTGTTGTGGTTTTTCCTTTTTTGACTTCTTGCATATCATTTGCAATCTCCTTTTTCTTTTATCTTGTTTTCTTTCCCCTACAATTCCTAATTACCTTCCTCCTACTTTTTTCTTCTTCTCTTAATTCTCATTCTCTTGATCCTCTAAACAGTTATCAGTGTAAATCATGCATATAACATGATTTAATGAAAATATAATTACAAAATAACTTGTAGTATCATATGTATAAATATACAAATATATAACTAAAAATATAAAAAAATAAAAACGCCCAGAAAAGCCTAGGCACCTAGGCGGCCTAGGCGCCCATTGGGCGGGACCAACCACCTAGCCGCCTTGACAAGTATGTCAAGGGGAGTGTCAGAAAATGTGCAAGTTAAAGAAATCCTTGGATGGTTTGAAGCAGTCACCTCGGGCATGGTTTGATAAATTCAATGTTGCACTTATACAATTTGAGTTCACCTGGTCTTCTACTGATCACTCACTATTTTTGTATAAGTCTTCAACTGGCACTATTGTTTTAGCCGTGTATGTAGATGATATTGTCATCACCGGTGATAACTCTACTGGCATTCTACAACTCAAGAAATGGCTGCAAACACAATTTCAGACGAAAGATCTGGGTAATCTTCGCTATTTCCTTGGTATAGAAGTTGTACGTTCCAAGAAGGGCACAAACCTCTCACAACAAAAGTATATCCTTGACCTCCTTGCAGAGACAAGCATGACACAGTGCAAACCCGTCTCCACGCCTATGGATTATCATATCAAGACTTCTTCCGATGACAGTGATTTTTCTGATCCATCAAAGTATAGAAGGATTGTAGGGAAACTGATTTACTTGACAATTACTCATCTTGATATTTCTTATTTTGTGTGAGTTGTTAGCCAGTTCATGAGTGCGCCTAAGACGTCACATTGGATGGAAGTCACCCGGATTCTTCATTATATTAAAGGATCGTCAGGGAAGGAATAACCTACTCTACTATACAGAATCTCGCACATACACCCTTGAAACTCATTGGGTTTACTGATGTTGATTGGGCAGGTGATGTTGGAGATCGACGTTCTATATTTAGCTATTATGAGTTTCTTGGGTCACATTTGGTGACTTGGAGGAGCAAGAAACAGAATGTGGTAGCACGATCCAGCACAGAAGCTGAATATCGAGCCATGGCACATGCTTATTGTGAGCTATAGTGGGTTGTGTCTGTTTTGTCATAAATGGGGGTGTCTGTTGAGACACCTATTTCTCTCATGTGTGCTAACCATGCAGCCATTCATATTGCTAAAAAACCGGTGTTTCATGAAAGGAACAAGCATATAGAAGTGGACTCTCATTTTGTTCGTGATTTAGTGCTCTCCAAGAAGATTCAAACTTCTCCTGTTCGGACTGGTCAACAAGTGGCAGATATCTTCACCAAGTCACTACCATTTAAAGCTTTCAAACATATGACTTCAGAGTTGGGCATGCATGATGTGTATGCTCCAGCTTGAGGGGGAGTGTTAGAAATTTGTTTCCTTATTTATGTATCTCTTTACTATTTCATTTTTTTTGTTGGGTCTATTATGTAAATATTCTTCTCTATATAAAAAAGGAGAGCCCGCTCTAACCGGGTATCACTTTGACCCAAATACACTCACAAATTTAATTAGTAGACTTCATTAAACTACATTATTTCTTTTAATTTTTAGGTTTAGTTATCTAGGCATAAATCTATTTTTCATTTTGCTTAGCGGTTAACAATTCAAATCTATTATACAGTGAATTAAAAAGCGTTTCAGGCGGCCGCTTAAGCGGCCAGGACCCTCAACCGCTTAATCCAGCCCCTAATCGCCCGCTTTTTGTCCACTTTTTATTAAATAATACTGGAAGCATGTAACATTAATTTTCTTGCTGCTTTCAGTGATTACTGATTGGTACTACTTGTTAGTATCTGCAATTACTTATCTGCTTGCTGATTTTACAGATTAGAAATATTGATTAGTAGTAAAGTATTGATGAATACTTAGTTAATTACTGATTTGCTGATTAGATATGTGTAGAAGTTCCTTAGAAATATATTTTTTATATACACATACATGTAATTTTGTATAAAAATATATAAAATTTAGACACCCGCTTTTTCAAAAATCGCCCGCTTAATCGCCCGCCTACCGCTTAATCGGTTATAGGGTGTTGTCCCCACGCCTCCCGCTTCCCGCTTTCTGATACCTTGCTATTATAAATACATAGATTTTGACTTTGCTCAGATTTATTGAATAGAGAACTGAGATCGGGTTTGTTTTCTTATCATATGGCCCTTGTGAAGATATCTTCCTTTCCATCTCTTACCATTGTTCTCCATCATGTCAGTTACATTATTACACTCCCTATGAGCAATTACGAGAGGTGGTCTGAAAACCCCTAAAACTTTCAGTTTCACATCCAGACAATGAAGAGATAGCTCCGCAAAATTGCATGTGTGCAATCTGCTCGGGATGTAAAATTGTTGTACATTCAAGGTTTCGACGTCAATTGTAATTTCATATACTACTTGGAAATTTATCTCAAACAAAGTTTGGTGGATCATATAATAAGTTTGATTTTTTTTCCCTTATCAATCCACACCTAAGGAAAATTGATGCAATTGTCGTGCTGCAGTGAACTGCTTTGGTTGGCAAGGTGTAATATAAACACAGACAAATGAAGATCTTAACCCCTGGCATGTGGTTTCACAACCTCATAGCCTATTGCAACATTGAAAATATGGATCAATTGATCCACAAAAACAACATTTTCAGGCAATTTGTATCAAGGCTATAAATTTAAGAATATTGATCAAATATAGAACATGATTGCTCTACGGAGAGGCAACACTTTTTTGATAAGGAGAGAAATATGAAGAAGGAAGGTGAAAGGAGATTGTTCATTCACTTGTTTTGAAAAAATCTAATGTAAGGGAAGGAGAGCAGAGGTTTTGAGAGGAGTGATTTTTCTTCTCACTGAATCAAGGTGAAGCAGAGAGTAAAGAATTGTTTGAAATGACTCTCTTCCCTTACTTTTATGTCTTTTTACAAAGCCTAATTATATTTTTATGTTATCTCCCCCATAGTCACAAAACTCTCTAAGTTTTTGAATAATTCAAGACATTTTCATGTATCAAATCTTAGCTCGAAATCTGCAAGAAACCCGAACTACTAAAGAATTTTGTGAATTGTTCATAAATATCACCAATTATTCCTGAATATTACAAATATACTCATATTACATGAAATTTTAGTTTATGGAATAATAACATGATATATGATTTGATATTTGGGAGTCAAGATTGCTATGCAAATCAAGAATATGCAGAAGTGTAATTATACATCAAATTGTGTATCGTGTGTATCAGTATATCTCTGCCATATTTGCACCTATTTATATACACAAATTATGTTATCTGAAATTCGATCTGTTCTCGAATATTTCCAGGATTTTTTCCGAATTTATCCAAAAAAAATTGCATATATCTAAATGCCAAATTTTTCAACCTCGCCAGAAAGTTACATGTTGTAAATTCGTGTTCCATGTAATATGTAAAATCGAGTTAACAAGGACCAACTACCGTTTGTTTCTAGCATGGTTCATATAAACATCAGTGTTTTAAAATGACAGGAGTTGACGGTTACCAAAGTGAAATTAAAAAAAAGTTTAATACGTTACAGTGTATTGAAGAACAAATCCGATGAATAGCTCCTTGGGCATCAGCAATGCACCTTTAAGATCATCAAGTGTCAAAGTCATGCCCATACCTGCTTACCGCATAGCATAGACGGGATTCCAATCGCCAGCCAATGCGGACAAAGCATGAGATAATGGGGAAGGAATTCATAAAAATCAATTCAACAAGGTGGAGATATCTACCCACCAAACATTGTGACGGAGAGCAAGTTAATCTGCCACCTACTATCGACCCATAAGAAGGTGGACGGCTGCCACAGCCCGAGGATACACGCAAGTGCTACCCACAAGGGAAAAGCCATGGAAAGTGCCTCACCCGTCCTTACCACTAGTTCGCGGAATCCCCCACCCGCGTGGATGCCGCTATCATCCTGGCTTGCTGCGGGAATATGTGAAGACGGCTTTGGACGGGAATACGTCAGCAGACGCCGCCTCATGCCTACTCCTCCACTGAAGCAGCGGGCGGGTTCGCATCGGCCAGCGCAGCTGACCAAGGAGGAGGAGACGGCCGTGGAGAGAAGATATGGGTTTGAATGCCATAGCATGCGCACCTGTATGGAGCGGCCATACATCCTCGCACGGCCAATTGCCGTCTCGCCGTCAGAGCACTTGGTGGCCTTCACCGTCGCTGTATATTGCCGGGCCATCATCCCGGCCATCATTGCGGAGTCGTCCTCTCGCTAGTCCCTCGAATCAGCCACTGTGGCGAAACCACTGTCTACCGAGTACTGCCTACTGTCAAATTGGGGCTGACTCCAGAGGTGAGCAAATCAGTCTTGCGGACCGGACCAGACTGGTCAGTTCGGTCCGGTCCGGTCTTGCACTGGTTTGAGTTGGATCCAGTCTGCATCTGAAAAATCTGAAATTTTGATTTTCGGTCCGGACCAGACCAAAATCGTTCGGACCGTTGATCATTTCATACGTTTTATTATGTCAAAAGTACAAACAAATTACATAATGTGTATATTTGATATTAATGTTAAACAATTGTTGAACGTAACTAATATTATCAAACTTTTAATATTAAAAAGTTATGAAATGTTAAAAGGTTCAGGTTGTGATTCATACGGTCCGGTCCACCTTTGAAGCGATCCGGTCTCAGTCCAATCCTACTTCGAAACAGTCTGATGTAGATGTCATATATTTGCACAAACGCGGTCTTCGCCCCATCCGGTCCATTCGGGTGTGGTTCGTTTATGGACCGATGCTCACCCCTAGGGCTGGGAACGGATTTCTCATTTAATTTTTTTTTTCAAAACCTCCCTCACTTTCTCCTAATTCCATAATTCACCTCTTTTACAAAACTTAGTTACTCGCATTATTTATGAAATTATATACATAGTTTATTTTACACACTAGTAGAGAAACTATTTCTAGCGTCAATTAAAACAACCTTATAATGTCAGTTACAGACCTTTAAGTGGAGGACATTACAATCACAGGTCTAAGACGTCGGTTATTTGGGGACTGCAAAACTGACGACAGAGATCCAGTCTTGGTTGTGATGATAAAAGAAACTGACACATATAGGAATCTTAGTCGTCGGTTATTGAATAAAACAGACATTGTAAAAGTCATACCAAGTCACATTTATAATTGGTAAAAGACCCTACATGGTCGGCTACAAACAACCAACACCTATTTAGCATTTAAGTTGTCGATTTGAACTCACAAAACTGACAATTCAGATGTACAACGACGGTTGAGTCAGGTAAACTAACCACTATGACCTGCTACCCAACAGGTCGTGTTGCATTTCAGTTTTGTCCTTTAATGTCGGTTATATTACTCAAATTTGACGGCTCATGCCTATAGTGTCGGCTTTGTTTCACAACTGATGACGACGTTTTATTTTTTTTTAAATAGCTGGCATGTTGACCAGTCGGGCAGCAGGCCTACTGATTTGTTGCCCGACTGGTCAGCAAGATGTAGAACTTGCAGTTCAGAACTGGAGTTTTGAACTGCAGGTTAACAATATCCTGTGAGTTCAGCTTAACAACATGCAACCAAACCTCCAATGACAAACATAATATGCACATAATTCTATTCATTCTCCAATTCCATTTCATCACATGTGCAAATATAATTAAACTCATCTTCACTTCGTTCACACACATGATACTTCATTTACATATACACCAATTCCATTCTCATGACATGTAGAAACACAATTCATTCATTCATCTTTACATTCACACACATATATATAGATCATCATTCGCAAATGCAATAATAATTTACTCGCATCAAATTTAAAGTTGCAAGAAGTCGTAAGCACCACATGTATATAAAAATAATGACATAAAACTTTACAGAAATTATTTTTTAATCCCAATCAAATTCAAAGTTGACATACTTTTCGAAGTCTTGTGCTCATTGTTCTCGTATCTCATCTAATTGTTCTATCTTATAGGGTATTTGTATGTCTTGTAACTTTTCTAGCATATTGAAGTCTTTCGTTTTAAACACATGCAAAGAGAATGATGTATATAATTAATAAGTTTGATATTTTTATATTGTCTAATTATACTATATACTTATGATGATCAAGACTATGTATGTATGTATGTATGTATGTATGTATCGGAATCTGGTAAGTATATTCCGATGTTCCCCCTAACAAATATTAGAGGGTCAAAAGTACATGTAGGCCCAACGCCATACACCCAAATCAACACTACAACTCACGCACCTGTGCATTGTTTAGTCTACAAATGCATTTACAAATTTTTACAGCTATAACATTAGCACTAGTGGACTTTCCGTGGTGTTTCCTCGCATTTCTTTCCTCCCAAACATGGTAGTAAAGGCCCGCTACCAGCAGATTTTCCTTTGAGCTTGTTCCACATCTTGCTAGCATCCTCTGCGGATCCGCACAAAGCTGAATTTGTAGGCTGAAATTGCTGCATATATTCTCCCAGATCTCCCTCGTAAATTTACATTCAACCGCTAGATGGCTGTGATTTTCCTCCACATGCCCGCACAGAAAGCAAACAGTAGATATGTCGTAATTCCAACCTTTAATTCTGTCCAAGGTAGCAAGGATGTTGTGCATAAATTTATAGATGCAAATGCTCCACTTTGGTGCATGTCTTTCACTCCATAGTTGTTCACCCACCGGATCCTTTACGCCCTTTATGGGGGACACCTCCCATATGTCAATCTTCTTGTCTTTAAGCTGCCAACTGCCATTGACGTTAGCCACAAATAGGTGCTTGATTTGCAGCCACATCTCTCTCATGACATTGATGGATCTTAAGTAACCTTATCTTATTTTTGGGATGGAATCCAGTCCCCTAGGATGCCTGTCTCTCATCCATTTTCCCCATGTAGACGATCCTTCCTGATAGGCAACAATCTGTCTCATGACCCCCATCTCGTTGTATCTCTTGGCGTCTTCAAATCAAGCCCACCTTCATCACTGGGAAAAGCCAATCTAGAGTATTTCATAGGATGATGACCACTCCCCCATAAGAAATTAGCTATCCTCATCTCCGTTCTGTCAAGAACTGAAATAGGAATTTCTCCTTGTTGCACCCAGAAGGTAAGAAGACCCTCAATATCAGTTTTAATTAACGTCCTGTGCTCCGCCATAAATGTTTTTTGTGTAGGCCATCTGCTAATTGTAAGGACCCTGACCTTCGTTTAGGGTTTACCCTGTTTGCTTTGCTTAACCCTGATGCTTAGTTGCTTGCTAATCACCTTTAGTTGTGATTAGGGTTTGGTTGTGCTTTGTGGAGAGTTGGAGGTGCTACTTGCAAATAACCCCCCCTTTCTTGTCAACTTTGTCATTGGCAATGCAATCGCACTGAAGTCCTTGATAAACCTCCGGTAGTATCCTGATAGACCCAGGAAACTACAAACTTCTATCGGCGTCTTCGGCTGTTCCCAGTCTGCAACGGATTCCACCTTCTTCGGATCCACTTTGAATCCTTCTGCAGATATCACGTGACCCAAGAAAGTCACTTCTTCCAACTAGAACTCACACTTACTGAACTTGGCATATAGCTGATGTTGGCAAAGAAGAGTCAACGCTAGACGAAGATGTCGCTCATGCTCTAGCATGTCCCGACTATAGATCAAGATGTCATCTATAAAGACTACAACAAACTGATCTAAGAACAGACGGAACACTCTATTCATCAGGTCCATGAAAGCAGCAAGTGCATTGGTTAGCCTGAACGATATAAACATGAACTCGAAATGACCATACCTCGTCCTGAAATCTGACTTTGGTATGTCATCCGCTTTAATCCTCAACTGATGATATCTGGACCGTAGATTGATCTCCGAAAACACTATAGCACCACGCAACTGATCGAATAGATCATCTATCCTTGGTAACGGGTACTTGTTCTTGATCGTGACCTTGTTCAACTGTCGGTAATCTATACACAACCTCATCGAACCATCCTTCTTCTTGACGAATAACATTGGAGCACCCCAAGGCGACGTACTCGGTCGGATGAAACCTTTCTCCAACAACTCTTGCAACTGCTTCTTCAGCTCTGCCATCTCTACTGGAGCCATCCTATATGGTGTATGTGCCACTGGCTGCGTTCTTGGGAACAATTGCACAAAGTATTGGGAATGCAGTTGAGGTTCAGTATTGCCTTCCACCCGCAGACAGATGGACAGTCTGAGAGGACTATTCATATTTTGGAGGATCTCCTTCGAGCTTGTGTCTTGCAGTTTCTAGCAGTTGGGATGTGCATCTCAGTTTGATAGAGTTTGCCTACAACAACAGTTATCAGCGGAGCATTGACATGGCTCCTTATGAGGCTTTGTATGGAAGGAAGTGCATATCTCCTTTGTGTTGGTATGAGTCTGGTGAGTATCAGTTGTTGGGTCCTGAGTTAGTGCAGCAGACAATAGAAAAGATTAAGGTGATACAACAACAGTTGAAAGCGGCACAGGACAGGCAGAAGTCTTATGCAGACAATCATCGAGGACCTTTGGAGTTCTAGTTAGGAGACAAAGTGTATCTTAAGGTCTCGCCGTGGAAAGGTGTGCTAAGGTTTGGTCGGAAGGGTAAGTTAGCACCCAGGTATATGGGGCCTTACCCAGTCATAGCATGTGTTGGCAAGGTAGCTTACGAGTTAGAGTTGCCTCCAGAGTTGCACAGGTTACATCCAGTGTTCCATGTCAGTATGATGAAGAAAAATCAACCAGATTCAGGAACAGTGATACAACCAGTTGAATTTGAGCTTGATGAAGATGTGACCTACGAGGAAGGTCCTCTGGTGATCCTTGACAGAAGAGTTAAGAAGCTGAAGAGGAAGGACCTGGTTCTGGTGAAGGTTCTTTGGCATCACCGTGGCGTTGAGGAAGCCACGTGGGAGCTTGACGAAGAGATGAGGAGGAAGTATCCCTCGCTTTTCTCTTCGGATTTCGGGGACGAAATCCCTTGAAGGGGGTTAGCTTGTAAGGACCCTGACCTTCATTTAGGGTTTACCCTGTTTGCTTTTCTTAACCCTGATGCTTAGTTGCTTGCTAATCACCTTTAGTGGTGATTAGGGTTTGGTTGTGCTTTGTGGAGAGTTGGAGGTGCTACTTGCAAATAACCCAAGTCTAGGGTTTGTGGGCAATTTTGCCACCTTGTGAGGTGTTCCTCTCTCTCCTTGCTTCCTCTAGTGTAGAGAGGAAGGTTTGGGCTCGTCACTTGAGTTCTTTTGGGCTTGGTTGAGCTTGTTGGGCCTTGAGGTGCCTTGCTTTGGTTTGGTTGAACCTTGTATCGGGCAAGAGAGGGGTGTGTCGCCCTAGAGCCTTTGACCAAGCTTTGACCTCGTTTGTGTCACCCCTAGTGGACACTTGGTGCTTGATGCTTGCATGTAGCAATGACCTTAGACATGTGTTTAGGGCTTGCTAGAGTGGTGGCTCGTGCACTAGGACAAGTGTCCCTAGGTAGGCGACACCTTGCTTGGATCTACCTTGTTTTCTCCTCCCTTCCCTTCTATATAGGTGTTTCCTTTCCCTTTCTAAGAGTTCCTTTGGTCCCTTAGTTTCTTCTCCACCTTAGTGCACGACACTCCTTCTCTTTTGCAAGTTGGTGGCCGATACCTTTGGAGTCTCTTTCTTCCTTGTTTGGTGGTGCTTGGAACTAGGAGCTTGGAGCTTGCTTAAGGCGGGTTACATAACTCCTAACCCTAAACTACACTATCTCCTTCTATGATCTTATTCGTATTTTATTAGATTAGTACCTTGCTTAAGTTTTCATGTTGGCCGATCCTTATGATTTAGGGTTTCTTGGTGAGCAATACTCCTTTCTCTCCTTGGTCTAGAGGAGTGAGCTTGAGCCCTAGTATCATGAGCAACACCCCTCTCTCTTAGTCGATTGAGGTGATCTTGTGTTCTAGTTGCTTGAGCAACACTCTCCTCTCACCATGGACTAGAAGGGTAAGCTTGGTGATAGTGGTGAACCTTTTAGGGTTGTTTCTTGTGTTTCCCGTTTGGTGATAGATGGTGTGCAAGACCCCTCTTTCTTAGTCGATTGAGGTGAGCCATCTTCTTGAACCATTAGGGTTTTGGGTGCCCTTGTACTTGAGATGGATGATGATCTTGTGAGTTGTACCTTAGTCTTTATGAGTTTGGGGATGTGCTGCCCGGCAGACCTAGAACCTTGCACGACACATGCGCGATGGTGTTGAAGGATACCCCTTGTCTCTGTGGCGGGCGTCACACCACCACTCTGCTTTGTGTCGGCCGATAGGCCCTGGTTTAGTTGGCTGGACGATAGGTCTCTTGGTGATAGTTGAGTTACACTCTTGATATAAACATTGCTGGTTGTAGTTGTACTCGTGAGTTAGACGTTGCTTGTAGTGTTGTGACGGGCGTGGCGTGTTGCTTTGATGCCCGACACAGGCGTGCCCGATAGGGTTGGGTGCACGCTTCCTGTGCACGGTATGCACCTTGAGCCGACGTTGTGTTTCCCGATAGAGTGCACGCCCAGGGGGCGCGTCACATTAGCCCGTACTGTGTTGCACGACATGATTGACGTTGCGCTGTAGCTGAGCCGACATAGGTCGTTGCCCGCTAGGTCTGGGTGCACGACACCCTGTCGCGCGTTGTGTTTCCTTGCTTAGTTGCACGCCTTGATGATGTTGCCTTTAGTGGTAATGTTGTGTTGCCTGATACACCTTGCACGACACAGGTGCACGACAGACCTTGAGACTGGCCGTTATGGTTGGGCGATAGGGTGAGCCCTGCCCGTTACATCTTATAGTAAGGGTTTTTGGTGCTTTTGGTGAGGGTAGAGAGTACCTCTAGTGAGGGTTCTGTATATCATGGAAAGTCGATATGTTAATATGTTCTTGTTAAACGATGGTGACTCTTTGCATGCTTAATAGTATTCTTTGTGATAAAGCTTGTCCCTTTAACTTAACATGGTTATACACATGAATGTGATCATCTTGATTATCTGTATAAAGCTGAGATAATGATAAGCATGTAATGTGGATTGCCTAATGATGTAACCTATGTTCATGATCATAAGTTGATGCATGGTTGATAAAGTATATAATCACTAATGTCACCTTATATTGATATCATGGTCTTTCTGTTGAGCCTATGATAGTTGTGTATACTAACCATGTAGGTGATGCATAGCCAATTAAAAGGGGCTATGAGGTATGTGTAGATGTTGAGTAACCCTGTTGTGATTGTTACTCTTAATGTTGAGATAATATGTACAATGTACATGTCTAAAGTACTGGGAATTTCTATCTCGTGATGTTGATGTGAGCCTTGAGAGGCAGTGGCACTATGTGATGAGGGATTAAGATCCCATGATATGTGATGATCCTTGAAATGGATCTAGATGATTGGCAAGAGGCCAAGTGATAACATGTAGTATGGATCCTTGTGATGAATCAGGATGATGTGATAACAATGAAAGCCTAATGATGAGTTTTATGTTGCTTATTCTTGTTATAGTATGCATGTTATACAACTTGGTTGAATCTTGCAATCCATGTAAAAGATACTAATTAATCATAGTGGAATATATCATGTAGCTGCCCTGGCCATAGATCCATCATCGTCAGGAGCTGGTGATGGTGAAATGGGTTCTCCTACGGGTTAACCCGGAGCGCATATTGTTGAATATGCGAGGTTTCTCCTAGCCTAAAGTGAGGAGTTAAGAGTGCAACTTCGGTTGTAGACTCCAGGGTGCGGATTCAGGCTCGTAGCCCAAGTATGTGAAGAGCATGGTGAACAGGCCCACGGCTCAGGATATGTGATATGAGGAGCATGTATGCGTTCATGGCTCAGAGCACGGTGAACAGGCCCGTGGCTCAGTTTCACTAGCGCCGATACATGTACCGAGGCAGGCTAGGCAAAGGGTAGCCTGACTCTGTGGCTAAGACCACTTTAGCATGAGACTGCAGTCATGCTTGTGTTGTACTCGTGCACTGACCACGAGGTGGGAGGTTGTGGAGTCCGGCTCTTCCATGTGACCTTGTATGGCAGCGGCTCTGGGTTTCGCAACCGTCGGTTGGATTTGAACGGTACGGTTCACTTCCTCAGGGCATAAGAATACGTAATCCAGCCGTATAGTATTTACTGCTTAAGGCAAAATACGAAACATTGGTTGAGGCCTTGCTTGTGTAATTAATCTTGTTTTATCTTGCAGTTACTTATATGTTCCTCATGTTATGTGGCAATATATCTTATCTTGTTAACCACGTTCCATAAAGAAATAAGTGGATATATGCCTTCCGTACATCTGGTAAGCTTGTCGGTATGAGTAGCCTTACTTTTCATAACTGCTCTTGTTATACCTCTTATCAGTTATCTGTTGTTATTGCTTTATCTTTCTGAGGTTCTGTAGTTTCGGCGGGAGTTATGTTTCTCACTGGGACAGTGTGTCTCACCCCACTGGTTTACACCCTTTTTAGGTGGTCGAGCTAGGCGTGGTGGTGGTCGCGGAGTGGTGGCCGAGCAGCAAGAAGAGCAGTAGAAGGCAAGTGATGGATATGCTGTTGTTTTGGATGTTTTGTAGTAGAGTCTAGAGTCATCGATGTACTCTCAGGTCCTTGGAGGTGTTTGACGTTGTTTCATGATGTATAATTGTTGATGTTTTGTATATCATGTTGTTGGCCGGATGTGGGCCTTTATGTATGTATTAACAGGTGATGAACTCATGTGAAGGTTAGACAGTTGTTCCTCTAAGCTGTGGACATGTATCAAGGCTTGTATATGTTCATATAACCCGTTTTCTTGCAGGAAGAGGACCTAAATGTAATAGTTTTTCAGTTTATCAGCTTTCCGCGATCGGTTTTAATTAACCTGTGTTTTTGGTAATCCGTGGTTTATGGTGATTTCCGCACGTTTTCGCGTAACACCTCGCTGTCTGTGTGATAGCGGAATGTGTTGCCACACTAATCATTTCCTCCACTTTGTCTATACAATCAGCAAAGTCTTTAACCTGAAGATTGCCACCGGCAAGTGGAAATCCCAAGTATTTTGTCGGAAATTCTCCTCTCTCCACACCCATAGATTGGACAAGTCTATCCTCCATTTGGTGGCAATTTTTTGATAAGAAGATATGTGTTTTATTAGCATTGACACACAGCCCAGTTTGTTGCCCAAACTTTCCCAGACGACTTTTAAGGTTCTCTAAGTATTGTTGTTTGGCTTCCATGAAAATCAGGACATCGTCTGCAAAGATCGAGTGTGTCATTACCTTTGTGCCATGGACTGTGTACAACTTTATTTCCTTTCGTTCTTCAGCTTGTTGCATTTTCCTTGAGAAATACTCCATTACCATCATAAAAAGAAGCGGGGAAAGAGGATCGCCTTGACGTAGATCGTTGCCACTGTGAAAGAGACCTGCAGAGGTACCATTGACTAAGACAGAATAGCTAGTAGTCCCAATGCATTGTTTCATCCAGCCAATCCATTTTCCATTAAAGCCCATTTGCTTCATGATCCACCATAATTTTTCCCATCTCACACTATCATAGGCTTTAGAGATATCCAGTTTCAGGCAGGCTTTCCTACTTCCTCTCATGACATTAAAGTCCAGAAGAAATTCGCCCGCTAATAAGGCACAATCACTGATACTTTTGTCAGTAACGAAAGCCCCTTGATTTACAGAAATAAGGTAGGGGAGGATCATTTTCAGCTGAGCAGCAAGAATTTTTGCAATGATCTTGTATTGAACGGAGCAGCATGCAATGGGCCGGAAGTCCGCAAGAGAAGAAGTAACTTTCTTTTTCAGAATCAATACCAGAAAGGAATGATTAACTTGTCTTACCATATTTCCTCCGTCCAGAAACCAGTCAACATAGGCAAGTAGATTGTCTTTAATGATATCCCACGTTCTTTTGAAGAAGAAGGCATCAAAACCATCCGATCCAGGAGATTTGTTGCTTCCAATACTCCATAAAGCATCTTTAACCTCTTGTTCATTTGTCTTTCTTGTGAGAATGTTATTGTGAGTGCTATTTATCTTGAACTTCCAGTCCACCTTTTCATTAACATCAATATCTTCTAGAAAGGTTTTATTGTAGAGAGAAGAATAGAAGTGAATCGCTTGTTCCTCTAGGTTCTCTTGCTTGTTGATCACTTGCCCTTCAGTATTTATAAGTTCAAAAATAATGTTACCTGCCGCTCGTGTTCTGACTGCCACGTGATAGAGCTTTGTATTCCTATCGCCATCCTCCATCCATTTCTCTTTACTTCTTTGTCAATAGAATTTCTCCTCAGCCTTTTTTAGATCTTCAAGCATCCTCTTCACTTCCCTTTCCTTTTCAATGAGGTTTGGGTTAAGGGGATCAACCAATAATTTTTCTCTAAGCTCCTTGCAATCCTTCTTTGTGTCCTTCAACATATTTGGGATATTCACCTTTTCTTTTGCCCAATTCTTCAGCGTCGCTTTGGTATTCTTTAATTTCATAGCAAACACGTACAAGGGGTTGTCGTGATCTGGATGCTCCAGCTTTGTTTGACAATATCCTCATATCCTCTCCAATCTGCCCAGTAGTTTAGAAATCTGAATGGTCTTCTTTTCTATTTTTTCTCTGTATGTATGTATGTATATATATATATATATATATATATATATATATAGAGAGAGAGAGAGAGAGAGAGAGAGTCAGGCTAGAATACACTCGAGTGTATTCGGAGCATAATACACTCAAGTAGTTTTTCATGATACAATATTTTTTTCAAAAATCTATTCTGTTGATCTTCTTAAACATCTTATGAATAGCTCATACGCAAAATTTGAGCACATTTGGACATTTATAGGTCATGTTATAAAAACCACAAAAATCATGCATTTCAAATTAGTTTCGTGTGTCGATTTTGTTGCCCTTGGATGAGTGACTTACACTCATCCAAATGGGCTCAAATTTTGTATGTAGCCTAGTTATAGTATGACAGTGAAGATCAATGGTTTACATTTTGCAAAAAATAGTCTTGATATGCAAACACACTTGAGTGTATTTGTACGATCTATACACTCGAGTATATTCTAACCTGACTATATATATATATATATATATATATATATATATATATATATATAACATTTTGTATCTCATCGATATCTAGTGTCACACATCTGACAATCATGTCCATATACTACATCAATCGTTGTCTTATATTGAACATTATAAATTTTAATATACAAAATGTTAATAAATAAAAGTAAACATAGTTGGCATAAATATGCATTGGAGTCAGAAAACTACCTCAACATTCTGCCAAATGATCGCTTCTTTTTTCTTGTTCACCTTTCCTCCAACTTTTTTGAATTCTTTTATAGCCTTATATGATAATATAATACATTGAATGCAATAATAAATAGTTATGTAATATATATATATATATATATATATATATGTTAGAGGATATAAATATAAAATTTACTCATGTGAATAATGTCGATTTCAATTTTTTTTCCTCACTGTCTACGTTGTCACTCTTAGGATCAGATAATACATAGTCAACGTCACGGGGACAATAACCAATAACACCCAATGGTTATTCATGAGTGAAAGAAAACAAACAAAATAAAACTCAAAATCAACAATGAAATGTAATTCTTAAGTTAAAATTATAAGCAGAGTAAGTAAACTTAACCAACATTGTATGGAGCTAACATCGCGCTCTTTTTCTTTTTATCAAAATATTTGAATGTGGTAGAGCAGTATTGGGTAACAGATGCATGGTCTTTAATTATACGGTTAATCAAGGATGGAAATAGAAATGTCACATGGGGTAGTGAAAACTTTGTATAAACCCTATGTAAGTGGCAGCAAAATATGTATCGTGTATGCATAATAGATAAGAAAATCGATTAACATATATAAAATGAGGTATATAGCAATAAAAGATCTCACCATATTTGTAACATCCCTGACCTGGGTTATACTTTAACCCTAGGTGTTTTGATTAAGAAAGATTATTATATTCTTAATCTTATCTTGTGAAAAGTAATTAGGGCTCAAGAGGAACTTATGTTGCAATTCTAGTCCTTTTTGAACATTGTTGAAATCAATGTTTGCTTATTTTGGACTAAAGTGCAAATTACCCAAGTTGAGGGGTTTAAGCGCAAATTTTGCATGATAATATGTTACTCATGTGTTGAAGCATCATGAGAGTGAAAATGATGCTGAGGTATGGCTTATGGAAGCCTAAGTACCAAGAAAGAGTTGATAAAGCAATATATGTGCATTAAAACCTAGTTTTGGTGTAATGTGTAATTTACCCAAAACCTAGGGTGCAATATGAAAAATAGCACTTCAATAAGATCCCTAATGTTTCTTGGCATCATGTAGAGCAAAGAAAATGAGAGGGGTGCCTCATTTGAATTAAGTTGGAGGAGAGAGAATCTTGATATTAAAATAACCAAGATTTAATCCTAATTGAAACCCTAATTCAATTTAGGGAAAAATAAATGTATTAATTAAAGGGCCTTCAACAAAAATTAAAATGGTTGGGTTCAGATGTGTGTGGACATCCTTGAGCCTTTCAAGGACCACGAAAATATCCAAGGGAGTGGATAACTCACTCACAATTTTATAAGAAAAAGAAATATCCACTCACATATGGATATTAATATAATATGATTTAAGGTGCTTGATTTGCTTTTCTTTAAATCATGGATAATTGAGATGAATAAGAGGCAAAAAAGATAGCCTTGGACCCAACGAAGTGGAGGGGGAAGAGGCGGCCATATTTTTGGGATTAAATGAATTTTTTATAAAGCATATTCTCTCTCATTGAATTTTTATAAAAAGACTCTTTACAAGCCAAATGAAAGGATTTTTCGACCCCACTTCTTCTCCTTGCTTGGGTGATGGAGTTTTGCAACGCCACTAAAAATCCTAGAGATGATGAACCCCTAAGTTTAGCCTTGCTAGTACTATGGTAAGATCTCCACCCACGTATGCTAAGACACGCGGAAGTCTTATCGTAGTATAGTTAAGGGTCGAATCCTCGGGACAACGGTCTTGATGTAATCAAGATGGAAAACGTTTTAGTCGTACTTAACTACTTAACAGTTGATATTTAGGTCGAAAGTTTGATTTAGTTTTAAGCTAAGTGCAAGGAAAGTAAAGCAAAAAAGTAGAAATTAAGGTTGTAAACAATGATTGAAAACCACTAGGATGTTATCGGGTTTCACACCGCTACACATGGATCAAGACATGCAACATAATGAAACAACCTGCAAAGAGAGTCAAATTAGTTAGTATCTTGTAGTCCTAGCTTCCTTTCGGATAACTAGCTACGAGAAGTGTGGAGTATTGCAATTCCAGTCATTCCATAACGAATAGTCACTTGCTTTGCATTACTCCTTCATGAAATGTGTTCCTCGACCTTACCAAGGTTGCACTTCCATACGTCAACTGATTCCATTTCATAGTATGGAAGTGCAACAATGGGGGGGTGAGTTTACTCCACTCATGAAAGCACTCCTAGATACCGAAACAGACATATGGTGACTACATACATCTAAAACCAACATTCAATCGATATTCAGATCTAAGGGTACAAACATAGACAATTCATACCGAAAGATAATAAGTAACACAAGTTGATGATCAAGCAACTAGCATTCATTAAACGATTGATGTTGAACTGAAAAGGAGAGTATCTCATTTGCAAACAATTGAATTACATTGCACGAAATGAAAACATGGGTAGCGGGGCTACTCCCCGCACCCTAGTGAATGAGACTACTCGCTCATGTCAAGGACAAAGAAGGAGGCGAGAAGAGAAAGAAAGAATGTCATCTCCACGGAGGAGGGAAGGTTGAACCCTTGGTGAAGAGAGCAACGATCTTCGCACTTCGTGGTTGCCTTGATGAAGGACCTTCTCTTCCCACCTTCTTTGTTGTTGAGAGAGAGAGAAGGTAGCTTGATGATGGAACGTGGATCTCAAACTGGCAGCCTTGGGGCAATGGATGAAGGATGGAATTGCTCTGGAACTGGAGGGGCAGCCTTTGGGCGTCTGAGATCTCCCCTTTTTGGAGGACCCTTGGGGTCTTATTTATAGGCTTTGAGTGAAGTCCAAACGGTTTGGAGACCGTTTGGACCTCAAGACCGTTTGGGGCCTCGAGACCGTTTGGACTGTGAGACCGTTTGGCTTCAAACGGTCTTGAGACCGTATGAACTCCATGCGGTCTCGAGACCGTTTGGCTTCATGCGGTCTTGAGACCGTTCGAACTCCATGCGGTCTCGGGACCGGTTAGCTTCATGCGGTCTTGAGACCGTTTGAACTCCATGCGGTCTCGGGACCGGTTGGCTTCATGCGGTCTCGGGACCGTTTGAACTCCATGCGGTCTCAGGACCGGTTGGCTTCATGCGGTCTTGGGACCGTTTGACTCCATGCGGTCTCGGGATCGGTTGGCTTCATGAGGTCTTGGGACCGTTTGAACTCCATGCGGTCTCGGGACCGGTTGGCTTCATGCGGTCTTGGGACCGTTTGACTCCATGCGGTCTCGGGACCGGTTGGCTTCATGCGGTCTTGGGACCGTTTGACTCCATGCGGTCTCGGGACTGTTTGGCTTCATGCGGTCTTGAGACCGTTTGAACTCCATGCGGTCTCGGGACCGGTTGGCTTCATGCGGTCTTGAGACCGTTTGAACTCCATGCGGTCTCGGGACCGGTTGGCTTCATGCGGTCTTGAGACCGTTTGACTCCATGCGGTCTCGGGACCGGTTGGCTTCATGCGGTCTTGGGACCGTTTGACTCCATGCGGTCTTGAGGCTGGGTTATTCTTTTATGATTTTTTTTGTGCTTTTTCTGCATATATAAAAGGAAAAAGTTAGTCTGATGGTGTATTTACAAAAAAAGGGGTAAAATTAGGATTATGTTATAGTTTAAACGTAAAAAGGGTATGGAAAACTAAAGAAAAAGACTAAGATAATTGACTAAAATAGGAGGTTATCACCCCCCCTAACTTAGAGTCTAGCTTGTCCTCAAGTTAGATAGAGCTGAGACATGTAATGGCGAGGCGATTTTATTTAGGATTTCCATACTCTTGTTTCAATTCTTGACCTGAGTTCCCCTGGGGTCATATCAAGTCTTATTGCATGCCTTGATTCTTTCGGATTTCGAGAGTTGCTTGGATCTCAGGTTCTTTCCGTATCTCAAAGTTTGCATTGGGACCACTTTATTTTGTGCATGTTGTTGACTCTAATCAGCTTTATACCTCTCTGAAAAACCTACTGGAAGCTAGAGGGGGTATGAGGGTTGGCTAAAGGCTTTGAAGTGTAGCTCCCCCTTCAAGTGGGGGAGGGGCTGTCTATGCTTTTTAGAATCTCACTACCGGGCACGACACATCTGCCTTTATGAGGGCAGCTGAATGTACCGGCCGGGCGAGTCCTTTATGAGCCTTTCATATACTTGGAAACTTTAGGGTTTCACTACCGGGCATGACACATCTGCCTTTGTGAGGGCAGCGGAATGTGCCGTCCGGGTGAGACCTTCGTCAGTTCTTTGTATAGATCCTTATGCGTGGCACAACTCTCATAATTTTATTCGTCTCTCTGGCTTTTATTCAATAACTCACAGGCTTGGGTTTTGGGATTTTTGAGAATTTAGTTTGGGCGGCCAAGCCTCTTTTATTTTGAAGAGAGGAAAGCTGTTCTTAAAGTTTTTCAACGTGCACTTATTTGGTTTGTGGTCCACTTGCAGAACTTTTTGATTTGGAAGTTGCCTGATTTCCCTCTCATCCTCGAGATCTTGGCTTATTTCTGACTTGATTTTGACCTGTGGAGAGTCAGATGAAGAATTGAGGCAAAAATATGAAATCACTAGTGGGTGTAAATTGATAAATCGCCATTCGATGTCTAAGTGCTATTTACTTATAGGGACTAACATGATTCTAGAGTTAGTTGAGGTGACTATTTTTGAAAAAGAAATTAAGTAAAAAGGATTTTAAGAATAAGGAATTGTATGGAAAGTGTTAGATAGAAAGAGGAGTGTAGAAATTGATACCTCGCCCTTGTCTAATGTACCCCCTAACTTATCACGCACTCTATCCGCAGAGTGGCAAAGTGATAGGGTGAGAAGTCATTAGGACAAGGGCCGCGGGTTAAGGTAAATCTTCATTTGCCCCTGGAGAACGAAGTAGATTGGATGCGAACTGTCCTCGTAAAGCGTGGTAGTCCACGTCAGTCATTTCCTCTACTGGTCTTTGAAGAACAATGATGGTGTACATCCAGTAGAGGACGTGGAAGCCGCAATCGTTCGATTGTCGTATTTGCTGGGGGCATTTATGGCAGAAGGCGGGGCGATGGAAATGTTCTTTGTCGTACGCCTTTGTATGCTGACTCAAAAAATCGATTAATTTCTCGGCGCACTCCTTTGCCACTACTTCTGTTGGCGTCTTTGGTGTCACGACGTAGTGTCGCTGTCGAGAATTGAACTGGCTGTCGGAACTGTTGTATATTGTGGTTGTTCCGTCTGGGAGGTTGTAGGATGCAACGGAAGCATTAAAAACCGGTTGTTGCCGCTTGTGACTTCTATATGTTTCCGTACAATTGGCGAGAAGGACACGGAAGATCGCCATTGGCACCGTGGACCGAGGTCGTAGGATGCAACGGAAATCTTCGCGTGTCAACTTACGCCTGGTTTTGGTGTTATGATAGATTATGTCTTCCCCCGCTTTTGCATCATCCACTATAGTGTTCAGTATAAAAATGTCCTGAGCATCTAAAGTAGAGATGGCTGCCATGTCTAGGTCGTGCATTTTGTGCGGCAGAGGAGGTGGCGGGGGAAGCTCTTGTGGTGGAGGAGAAGTAGGTTGTTCGAAGGCCTCTACATGGCCCTCTAGATTATCGTCCAAGTCAGAGGCAGAGTCAAGATCCTCGTCCGTGTCTAGACTTATTCGGTCTGCCTCGTCTTGGTAAGGGGGAGAAGGTGCTGAGAAGAGAGCAGAGGTTTTTGGCGGGCTGGCACTGGTTCCTAATATGCATTTTTGTAACTCAGCGTAGACCGCGTCCTTGGCAGCTTCCCCGATGGACCCCATAGCTGAATAGTCAAAGAATTGGTCCCCATATGACATGTTGACATTGTCGTTGTGCGGGGACTTGGGGTGGTGGTCACTGTCCTGGTGACCTTTGTCTGACCCTTTTTGGGAGGGTCCTGCTGCATGCCCGGGGTCTTCTCCGTCATCATGCTTGTCGTCCGAAGATGTATCTTTGTTAGAGTCAGCAGATGAGTCGGAGTCGTCGTCTTCTTCATCATCGTCATCTTTGTCATCCACAGCTTCGTCTGTTTGCTTTTTGTTGGCAGACTTTTTATACCGCCGATGAGTGGCTTGTAGCTCGTCGAAAGCCACTTGCAGATGTTCGTGTTTTTTGAGCAATGCATCGTGGGCTTCTTTGAGGTCTGTGAATCTACCCTCAGTGGAGAGGAGACGTGCTGTCAGTTCTGTGACTTGGGCACGTAGCTGTTGGGTTTCATCGTTATTTGCCTCATCT
This sequence comes from Alisma plantago-aquatica, assembly GCA_963693085.1. Lineage (NCBI taxonomy): Eukaryota > Viridiplantae > Streptophyta > Magnoliopsida > Alismatales > Alismataceae > Alisma > Alisma plantago-aquatica. Next base: position 627,167,149 of record OY856413.1, on the reverse strand, counting down.
TGGTGATGATGTAGCTGCGTAAGTGTTTCATCAATGGTAGCCAAGCGCATGCTCAGGGCCTCTTGATGTTGCTCAAGCTTGCAGAGATTCTCTGGCAGAGGTTGAGTCTGTTTGGAGATCTCATCGACTTTTTGTGCTGTAGCTTCTTGCTGACGCGTTGCTCCAAGGACCAGGTCCGGCAGGTTGTTGGTGTGGCTGTTGATGCGCTCAACTTGCTTAGCCACTTCGTCTTGTCGTTGCTGGATGCCTTAGAGGAAGGTAGGCAAGGCTCGGTGTTGTTCGTCGATCCTGGTTACCTGTCGTGATAAATCCTGTACACAAGAAAAAATAGAATTTAATATGTTAGAAGGACCGGTGAGGAGGTTTCGGACAGCGTCAAAGGGACCCCAGGAGCGGAAGGGTGAGATGACTGGGGTCTGTGTGGGACGGTGTTAGTGTCTTGCGGAAGAGACACTGATGATGCCCCGAGCTGCGTAGTGACTGTGGATGTAGTCACCAGCGGTGTCGGGGTGGTGGCGGATGTGAAAAGTGGTGGTATTTGAGGCGAAAGTGGTGGTAGCGACAATGATGGGGTGGAAACTGCGGGAGTAAATGGAAGGGTGGTGAAGTCGGGCATAGGGATGGAGAAAGGGAAGTCCGACGTAAAAATGGGTGAAGAAGTGGATGTGAATGGTTGCGTGGATGTGGGGAGGAAGGGAGCGGTAGATGTTGGAATGGTGGAAGGCGGAGTGGTGGTGGCAGTGGTTAGCTGCTCGTGGAGACTCTGGATAAAAGAGTCGATGGAGGATGTTGTTAGGACTTCTTCGTGGAACTGCTCGGCTTCCGGATTTGGCCGAGATGTTGGTGTCCCCGACAGCTGTTGGGCCTGCAACTGCCTTCTAGAAGGCCGTTTGACAGGCATTTTTGTAGGTCGAGCTGTCGGGGCTGTGATACTCATCTCTGTTTGACCCGCTGTTGCTTTCTTTTCAAGTTTTTTAACCGAAGCTAGCATACGAGTAAGCTCCTCGTCAGAGAAGAGGAGATGTGTCATATCATAGTGTGCTAACTCCAGGAGCGGGAGGAGAGTCCTTGATGACTTGACCATAGGGCAGAATACATAGTGTAGTTTTCCATCCTTTTCCTTGATTATGAATGAGTTCTTCAGAGTTTGCTCGTTGGTGAGGATGTCGCCCTTTAGTTGCGTGCAGCGTGGTAAAGGTTTGTCCATCTTAAGGTATTTGATGATAGATGTGACATGACCCCCCATGCAAATCTCTTTCCCCAGGATGGAGATTGAGAATTTCTGGATCAGATGATGGCCGATATTAACTGGCCGTTCGTTAAGAATAGACCAGAGGACAAAAAGATCAGAGGTTATAACATTCCCCCCTTCTGTCCTGGGGAAGAGTGCGCCAGCGATGATTTTGTGTACAGTGCGCACAAAACCAGAATGTATGTTTGACGCCTTGCACGTCTTTGCATCGTAAGTGGGGATCCCGGTTAAGGATTTCCAGAATGTATGTCTGTTGAATTCTGGATGATCGGTTCCCACTGTCTTAGCTTTTCGCAGCTGCTCCTGGTCGTCGATAAAGATGGAATTCAGCATATTCTCTGTTTTGACGACTTTGCTGCCAAAAATTTGGGTGACAAGCCTTCTGTCACCCCCGTCCCGAGACTTATCCATGCTGTCAACGGGCTCCTTGGTCAGAAAGGAGAAGAATTCTGCGGTGGGTTCGTAGTAAGATACTTCAGGTACTAGACACAACCTGGTGAGGTTGACTTTGTCTAGCACGTTGAAGATACGATCATATATCCCCATCTTGATTAGTATGCTGGAGCAGACATACTTGGTAGGTTTTAGGGTTTTATCGGTGGAGATGGTGGTTTGGATGAAGAGGTTCTCTGGTGGTGGTATCGTGGTGGTGATGGGAATGAAAGTGGTGGTAGTGGCGGGAATAGTTGTAGGAATGGTGGTGGTGGGAATGGCGGTGATAGTGGTGGTAGTAGCAGTGATGGTAGCTGTAGGGATGGTGGTGGAAGGTTTGGCGAGAGGTTGTTCCATGGCAGAAACGGGTCGGACTTGTTTCCTTGCCCGCTTCTTAGAGGGCTGCCCAGATGCAGTCTCCGGGACCTTGCACTTCCCCTTTTTCTCTTTGGCAGGTGACTCCTCTTCGGAGTTAGGATTGTACTCCGAATCTTCATCGGAAGAGGAGATGACAGTTTCCTCCTCAGGGGGCTCAGAGAAGATCCTCTCTAGGTGATCAAGTTCGCACAGGACTTCCATCATCTTGACGTTTGGGGGTGCCTTCCCAGTCCTGTTGAAGTCTGTTCTTATCTTTTGAAGCCTGGCTTATTTTTCCAGCATTTCCTCTTTTGTCCAGATTTCAGGACCTTCGAACCTGATGGCTTTTCTTGGTGGTGATGCCATATCTGAAAAATAGGAATTTATGAGTTAGAGCGAAAAGTTTTAGAAACAAATTAGATTTTATTTGTAGTTTATGTTTTTTGTATTTTTGTGAAAGGTTAATGGGTGCGGGAGACCAAACGGTTTCAAGACCAAATAGTTTCAAGACCGTTTGGTTCCAAATGGTTTCAAGACCCTTTGGTTCCAAACGGTTTGAGGACCGTTTGGTTCCAAACGGTTTCAAGACCGTTTGGTTCCAAACGGTTTCGGTTTGAGGACCGTTTGGTTCCAAACGGTTTCAAGTCCGTTTGGTTCCAAACAGTTTGAGGACCGTTCGGAAAACGAAAAGCCACAGGGCTGCCGGCGCAGGTGAAGACGAAGGTGAACCGGCGCGGAGGCGGAGGGTGTGCCAGCGACGAAAACAACGGTGAAACCAGTGAAGTGATAAAAAATGGCAGCGGTGAAGACGGCAATGATGATGGTGATGCAGATAATGGTGAAGAAATCGTCGAAGACGATAGTGGTCCGAATCGAAGGTGCTGACTGTGGTGAAGATGGTGGAAGATAGAATGATGGCGACGTGCGGATGGTCGTTAAAACCATCGGCGGAGAAGGCGGCGATGGTGGAACAGATGGTGACGACGAAGGCGGCAAGGAAGATGAGTGGCGTGCGTTGAGGTCGCCGGACTACCTTGCAGGTGGTTGGTGGACGGAAGAGCGATCACGCGGGAGCAAAGGAAGCAGAAGCAAAAGAACAGTTCTTCGCACAAGCGCTCCAGAGAGTTCGGAAGTTCGAAGAGAGAAAGACGAAGGGGTAGGGTTTATATTTATAGGGAACGGTTGGTGCCCCTTTGTATTCCAAGCGGTTTCGATGCCGTCTGGCTCCGAACGGTCTCAAGACCGTTTGGTCCCAAATGGTTTGAGGACTGTTTGGCTCCAAATGGTTTGGAGACCGTTTGGAGTCCAAACGGTTTCAGGACCGTTTGGTCTCAAACGGTTTGAGGACCGTTTGGCTCCAAACGGTTTGGAGACCGTTTGGAGTCCGAACGATTTCAGGACCGTTTGGTCTCAAACGGTTTGAGGATCGTTTGGCTCCAAACAGTTTGGAGACCGTTTGGAGTCCAAACGGTTTGGAGACCGTTTGGAGTCCAAACGGTTTCAAGACCGCTTGGAAGGGCAAAGGCAGAAAGGTTTTATATTTTTATGTTTGTTTTTGATTTATGCATTTTTATGTTGTTTGTTTTTTATTATCTTTTTTATAGTTTTAGTTATGTAGATTTTTTTTTGTATTTTCATAAGATAAAACTAAGGAAAATAAAAGAACAGAACATAAAGGAAAAAGTAGAAATCTTGGGTTGCCTCCCAAGTAGCGCCTTGGTTTAACGTCGCTGGCTCGACAAAATTTTGCTCCAGCTATGCTGTTGTTATAGGATCATGGATCCCTATAGTTTGTCTTGATAATTTGTCTGCCGGAGTGTGGTATTTCTTTAATCTGTGACCATTAACAGTCCTTTCTCCTCCATTATCATCGAGAATAATGACAGCTCCTGTCGGGTATATATGTTTGATTATGAAAGGCCCCGACCATTTAGTACGCAGTTTTCCTGGAAATATTTTTAGTCTGGAATTGAATAGGAGGACTTTGTCTCCGATGATTATATCCTTTCTTTTTATGTGGCCATCGTGCCACATCTTGGTTTGTTCTTTGTAGATTCTTGCATTGTGGTAGGCTGTCATTCGTAATTCTTCTAGTTCTTGGAGTTGAAGTTGTCTGAATTCACCAGCGCCTTTGAGATCGAAGTTTAGTTGCTTAATGGCCCACCATGCCTTATGCTCTAATTCAACTGGCAAATGGCAAGAATTCCCATACACTAATCGAAATGGTGTTGTACCGATTGGTGTTTTGAAAGCTGTGCGGTAGGCCCATAGAGCGTCAGATAGTTTGGTGGACCAATCGGTGCGGTGCCGATTGACAATTTTTTCCAGGATAGCTTTAATTTGCCTATTGGAGACTTCAACCTGTCCACATGTCTGTGGATGATACGGTGTAGAAACTTTATGGTTAACTCCATATTTTCTTAATAAGGCTTCAAAGCTCTGTTCCAAGAAATGTGATCCACTGTCGGATATTATCGTTCTTGGGACACCGAATCTGGGGAATATTATCTCTTTAAACATCTTGATTACCGGTTTTGAATCACAAGAAATGGTTGGTAGAGCTTCTACCCATTTCGAAACATAATCCACAGCAACCAAGATGTACATGAATCCGTAAGATGGGGGGAAAGGACCCATGTAATCTATTCCCCATACATCGAAGAGTTTGATTTCTTGCCATATATTCAATGGCATTTCATTTCTTTTGGTTATTCCACCGGATAGTTGGCACTTGTCGCATGATCGCACGTATTCATGTGCGTCTTTTGCGATGGTTGGCCAGTAAAAACCAGATTGCAGGACTTTGAGGGATGTCTTCTTAGAACTCATGTGGCCCCCAGTGGGGCCTGAGTGACAGTGCTCTAGAACCGAGGTGATTTCCGTCTCTGGAATGCATCGATGAAAAAGTCCATCTGCGCATAAGCGGAATAGATATGGCTCGTCCCAGAAATACTGCTTAGCGTCATGAATGAACTTCTTTTTGTCGTGATAAGATGCAGACGGATGAATGATTCCTGTTGCCAAATAATTAACAATGTCGGCATACCAGGGGAATCCATTATCGACTTTCATTAGTTGGTCGTCCGGGAGGGAGTCTCGGATAGGTACTTTGTCTTCATCCTCGACTTCAATACGGCTGAGATGATCAGCGACGACGTTTTCCACTCCGCTTTTGTCTTTGATTTCCAAATGGAATTCTTGAAGCATCAATACCCAGCGGATAAGTCTAGGTTTTGCATCTTGTTTCTGAATTAGATACCGTATAGCGGAGTGGTCAGTGTAGGCAATGACCTTAGCTCCAATCAGGTATGAGCGGAATTTCTCGAACGCGTAGATGACAACTAAGAATTCCTTTTCTGTAGTGGTGTAATTTTTCTGTGCTTCATCAAGCGTTTTGGATGCGTAGTATATAACATAGGGTTTCTTGTCGATTCTTTGCCCTAATACGGCCCCTATGGCATAATCGCTCGCGTCACACATGATTTCAAAAGGTTGTGACCAATCTGGAGCTCTTAGTATGGGTGCGGAAATCAAGGCATTTTTCAGAGTTGTGAAACTTTGCAAACAGTCTTGGTTAAAGTTAAACTTCGTGCCCTTGGTCAGCAGTTGTGTCATGGGTTTTGCTATTTTAGAGAAGTCTTTAATAAATCTTCTGTAAAACCCAGCATGACCTAAGAAAGCACGTACCCCTTTTACGTCTTTTGGTGGCAACAATTTCGAGATAACGTCAACTTTTGCTTGATCCACCTCGATCCCTCTGTTGCTCACTCTGTGTCCGAGAACGATACCTTCAGTAACCATAAAATGGCATTTTTCCCAATTTAAGATGAGGTTTGTTTCCTCGCATCTTTGTAAAACTTGAACCAGGTTGAGCAGACAGTTGTCGAAGGAGTCTCCATAAACTGAGAAATCGTCCATGAATACCTCCATTATAGATTCTGTTAATCCTGCAAAGATAGCATACATGCATCTTTGGAAAGTGGCTGGTGCGTTACAAAGCCCGAATGGCATTCTTTTGAAAGCATATGTCCCAAAAGGACAGGTAAAAGTAGTTTTCTCTTGATCTTCCGGGTGTATAGGGATTTGGTAAAACCCGGAATAACCATCTAGGTAACAGAAGAACTTCTGATGAGCCAAGCGCTCGAGAACCTCATCTAGGAAGGGTAAGGGGAAATGATCTTTCCTTGTTGCTTTATTAAGTTTTCTGTAATCTATGCACATTCTCCACCCAGTTACTATTCTAGTAGGTACCAGTTCATTCTTATCATTAAGAACAACAGTGGTCCCCCCTTTTTTAGGGACCACCTGCACGGGGCTTACCCATTGAGAATCCGAGATTGGGTAGATGATACCTACCTTCAGAAGTTTGAGAACCTCGATGCGAACTACCTCCTTGAGATTAGGGTTCAACTTTCTTTGATGTTCCCTCGATGGTTTGAATTCTTCCACCATAGGCAATCTGTGCATGCATAAAGCTGGATTTATACCAGTTAAGTCAGTCATTTTATATCTGATAGCTTTTTTGTGTCTCTTTAGCTCATCAAGAAGTCTGTTTTCTTGGTCTTCTTCCAGAGTAGAGATGATAATTACTGGACAAAGTTTCTCACTGTCAAGGAAGACATGTTTGAGTCCTTCGGGTAAGGCCTTCAATTCAGGGGCCTTAGGTGGCTTGGTTGCTTCTATAACGGTGACAGCCTTGAGTTCTTCAAAGGTGGCTGTTGGGGCTTCTTCAACTTTTTCTAAATATTGAAGGCATTGTTGCACTAGTTCATTTGCCGAAAATTCTACTTCCAGGTTTGTCAAGGCACTTTCCAACTCATCGGAGGGTTCAGACATTTCTAACTGGGACATTTTATATATAGCATCTAGGAGAAAAACTTCCTCTTGAATGCTTGGTCCTTTCATGCTATTAAGGACTCTGAATTGGAAAGCTTCCTTCCCAAGTCTTAGTATAATCGTTCCCGCTTCTACATCGATGAGTGCTCGGGCGGTAGCTAGGAAAGGTCTTCCGAAGATTATCGAGTATCTTAGATCTTCTTGTATGTCCATAATAACGAAATCGCACGGGACATAAGAGTTTGTTCCTATTTTGACGGGTATATCTTCAATAATTCCAAGGGGAGCAGTTATGGTAGAGTCGGCTAACTGAATTGTCATTGACGTAGGTAACAAATAAGTGAAGCCTAATCTTTTACACATAGAATAGGGCATAATGGATATACTTGCTCCTAGATCTGCTAATCCCTTTTTGCTAGAGCCATTTCCAATCGAACACTGAATACCGAAGGAACCTGGGTCCTTCTTTTTCTTTGGCATTTTGTTAAGCAGAATATTTGAAGTGGTCTGAGCTAGTTTCACTGTTTCATGCTTTTCTGTCATATATTTTCTCGACAGCAGGGTTTTCAGGTATTTGGCCCAAGCGGGTACTTCAGAAAGGGCATCTAGAAATGGGATATCGATATACAGTTTCTTCATAGCTTCTTTGAATTTATGGAACCTAGTATCCATTTTGGTTCCTTTCAGCCTGTCCGGGTAAGGAATTCTGAGTGGAGCTTCTGGCGTAGGTCCCTTTTCATTTTCCCTTTCAGTAGTTTTAGTGGATTTTTCCTTTTCATGAGTTGAGCTTTCTGTTGGTGAGAGAATAGCTACATCATCATCATCATGGATGATTCTAATGGTATCAGGAAGGACAAGACCAAACCTTGTGGTGACAGCATTCAGTTGCTCAGGTCTATTTTGGTCATGCCTTGGGTTTGCCTCTGGTTGCCCAGCGAAGGTACCTGCTGGTGGTTTCAACTGAGCAACAATCTGTGCTAATTGGGCCTCCACAGCCTTTTGTTGAGCTTGTTGATTCGCAAGCATGGTCTGCTGAGATTGCAGCATCTGCCTAATCAAAGATATTTCATCAGATGGTTGGGAAGGAGCACTCCTCTGTTGACATTGAGTGACTTGTTGCCCCTGGGGTTGCTGTGGAGGTGATGTCAACTGCGGTTGTTGTGGCTACTGCAACTGAGGTTGTTGCAGCTGCGGGTGCAGTCCTGGGTATTGATAGAAGGGATTCCTAGGATAATTGGATCGTTGGAACCCATTTCTATAATTCCCTTGATTTTGGGCGAAGTTATTCTGAAATCCTGGTGGTTGTTTGCTGAAAGATCCACCTTATATCTGTTGTTGAGGATTGGCAGTTCCTGCAGGATTTCCATATTGGAAACCAGGATGATTTCTTGGTTTATCTGGATTGTAATACACCTGGCCAGGTATTGAATGGATGGAGTTGACTTGCTCTGGCATTTGGTCCTCGGGATGCTCAATGATGGGCTCATATTGCGGCACGGGTGGTTGTAAATCCATCATGACATTGTATAACAGACCACATGATAATGTGGGATGGTCAGATGCATGACAGGCTTCACAAGTTCCAGTAGCTGCTTTTACTTGTTGAACTTGAGAGCTTTTCTTCTTGTCATATTCCCCGAAAGAAGTTTCGAGGGCTTGTTGCTTGCTAGCAATAGTCTTCAGGGCCTCTGCAATGGCCTTGAGTTCCATAGATTCTTCAACTTTGTAGACTTTAAGAACTCCCTTGGGTTGGTTAGACGACCTTCCCCAATTGGATTGGTTCTCGGCCCCTAGCGTAACTATATTCCAAGCATCTTCATAGTTCTTTCTCATAAAATTTCCTCCAGATGAGGAATCTAGAAATTGCTTGATATCATCACTTACTCCTCTGTAGAATGTTTCTATTAGTTGATTTTGAGATATGCCATGGTGAGGACACTTTCTCAGGAGTTCCTTGAATCTTTGCCAAGCTTCCGCAAGTGTTTCTCCAGGTAGTTGGGCGAAGTGATTAATTTGTCCCCTAATCTCATATGTTAGTGAAGGTGGAAAGAATTTCTCAAGAAACTTTTCTTCTAAAGGAGTCCAAGTGGTGATGATGGGGTGTCTATCTAAAGCATTGTACCAGCTCAGAGCTCTTCCAGATAAGGTGAAGTGGAAAAGGTGTAACATTATTGCTTCCAGGGCGATTCCTGCTTGAGGTACAAGTCGGCAGAGTGACTTGAATCTCTTAAGGTGATCCATGCAATCGTCTCCGGGTGCTCCAGAGAAAGAGATGCCTTGCATGATCTGGATCCATTGCGTCCGGATTTCAAAGTTTGGTATGTTAATAATCAGTGGTCAGAATGGGTGATCATCTTCATAATTCTTCGGGACTGCGTAGTCCCGAAGTTGCTTGTTTCTTAGCGCAAGTTGAGCAGCAGCATTCTCGGCTTGGATGCGGGCTTGTTCCTCAGCTCGAATCTCAGCTTGCACCTGAGCACGAGTGTCTGCAATAAGTTGTGCTCGTTGTGCTGCTATGGCGGCGTTAACTCTTTCTGCAACAAGGCGTTGCTCGTCAGCCATTTGTCTAGCTCTTTGGCGGTTAAGTCTAATCCTTCGGTGGAAACTTCTTTCTACCTCAGAGTCGTACTCTGGTTCAGGGGAGATTCTGATGCTATGCGAGGTTTGCATACACGTTTTCTGCCTGAGTAGAAAGAAAATCACACGTTAAGATAATGGAAGGAAATGAAGAAATCAAGAAGATTTGGAGTAGTTATCAAGAAAAAGTGTAAAATCCTAATCAACCAAGAAGTTGTTAAGTAAAAGCTAAAACGTTCCATTGTCCCCGGCAACGACGCCAATTTTTGATGGAGTTTTGCAACGCCACTAAAAATCCTAGAGATGATGAACCCCTAAGTTTAGCCTTGCTAGTACTATGGTAAGATCTCCACCCACGTATGCTAAGACACGCGGAAGTCTTATCGTAGTATAGTTAAGGGTTGAATCCTCGGGACAACGGTCTTGATGTAATCAAGATGGAAAACGTTTTAGTCGTACTTAACTACTTAACAGTTGATATTTAGGTCGAAAGTTTGATTTGGTTTTAAGCTAAGTGCAAGGAAAGTAAAGCAAAAAAGTAGAAATTAAGGTTGTAAACAATGATTAAAAACCACTAGGATGTTATCGGGTTTCACACCGCTACACATGGATCAAGACATGCAACATAATGAAACAACCTGCAAAGAGAGTCAAATCAGTTAGTATCTTGTAGTCCTAGCTTCCTTTCGGATAACTAGCTACGAGAAGTGTTGAGTATTGCAATGCCAGCCATTCCATAATGAATAGTCACTTGCTTTGCATTACTCCTTCATTAAATGTGTTCCTCGACCTTACCAAGGTTGCACTTCCATACGTCAACTGATTCCATTTCATAGTATGGAAGTGCAACGATGGGGGGGTGAGTTTACTCCACTCATGAAAGCACTCCTAGATACCGAAACAGACATATGGTGACTACATACATCTAAAACCAACATTCAATCAATATTCAGATCTAAGGGTACAAACATAGACAATTCATACCGAAAGATAATAAGTAACACAAGTTGATGATCAAGCAACTAGCATTCATTAAACTATTGATGTTGAACTGAAAAGGAGAGTATCTCATTTGCAAACAATTGAATTACATTGCACGAAATGAAAACATGGGTAGCGGGGCTACTCCCCGCACCCTAGTGAATGAGACTACTCGCTCATGTCAAGGACAAAGAAGGAGGCGAGAAGAGAAAGAAAGAACGTCATCTCCACGGAGGAGGGAAGGTTGAACCCTTGGTGAAGAGAGCAACGATCTTTGCACTTTGTGGTTGCCTTGATGAAGGACCTTCTCTTCCCACCTTCTTTGTTGTTGAGAGAGAGAGAAGGTAGCTTGATGATGGAACGTGGATCTCAAACTGGCAGCCTTGGGGCAATGGATGAAGGATGGAATTGCTCTGGAACTGGAGAGGTAGCCTTTGGGCGTCTGAGATCTCCCCTTTTTGGAGGACCCTTGGGGTCTTATTTATAGGCTTTGAGTGAAGTCCAAACAGTTTGGAGACTGTTTGGACCTCAAGACCGTTTGGGGCCTCGAGACCGTTTGGACTGTGAGACCGTTTGACTTCAAACGGTCTTGAGACCGTATGAACTCCATGCGGTCTCGGGACCGTTTGGCTTCATGCGGTCTTGAGACCGTTCGAACTCCATGCAGTCTCGGGACCGGTTAGCTTCATGCGGTCTTGAGACCGTTTGAACTCCATGCGGTCTCGGGACCGGTTGGATTCATGCGGTCTCGGGACCGTTTGAACTCCATGCGGTCTCGGGACCGGTTGGCTTCATGCGGTCTTGGGACCGTTTGACTCCATGCGGTCTCGGGACCGGTTGGCTTCATGCGGTCTTGGGACCGTTTGAACTCCATGCGGTCTCGGGACCGGTTGGCTTCATGCGGTCTTGGGACCGTTTGACTCCATGCGGTCTCGGGACCGGTTGGCTTCATGCGGTCTTGGGACCGTTTGACTCCATGCGGTCTCGGGACTGTTTGGCTTCATGCGGTCTTGAGACCGTTTGAACTCCATGCGGTCTCGGGACCGATTGGCTTCATGCGGTCTTGAGACCGTTTGACTCCATGCGGTCTCGGGACCGGTTGGCTTCATGCGGTCTTGGGACCGTTTGACTCCATGCGGTCTTGAGGCTGGGTTATTCTTTTATGATTTTTTTGTGCTTTTTCTGCATATATAAAAGGAAAAAGTTAGTCTGATGGTGTATTTACAAAAAAAGGGGTAAAATTAGGATTATGTTATAGTTTAAACGTAAAAAGGGTATGGAAAACTAAAGAAAAAGACTAAGATAATTGACTAAAATAGGAGGTTATCATTGGGAAACGACCAATGGAGCTTGGAAGATCAGGAGGAAGACTCCCAACCTGTTGGTAAGCTTCTTGACCCTTGTTCACCTTGAATCCATGGTGGAAATCACAAATCAATGCATGAATTCTTCCTAATTCGATCCCCTCTTCAATTCTAACCATTTCTTTTCACTCAAACCTTGAGGACGAGCCTTGGAATGGTGAAAGGAGTTGCATCCACCATTTTTGCCGTGATCTTGGAGCTTTGGATCTCAATTGAAGGCGGGTTTTATAACTTGAACCCTTATTATTGTTATTGCATTCAATTTCTTATCAAATAATGATCCTTTCTACATTTATAATAATTGATTCGGTTGATTGATGCAATCACCATGGAAATCACAGAAGATTTTGTGAGTTTAGAGCTTTATGATTATGACATCATCATAAGAACACACCTCTCCAAAATATCCAAGGCAAACAGTTTCAACTTGTTGGTCCAAACGGTTTCACCAGACCGTTTGGAGACCAAACGGTTTCAAAACAGTTTGGTGACTTGAGTCCCAAACCGTTTGAAGGAGTTGGCCATTTGGGAGGGTTGACCGTTTGAGGTTAGAACCCTAATTCATGTTTAATGATAATCTAATGGATCCAATTGATTAATCCAATGCATAGCTAATGACCAAGTAGCAAACCCTAATCGGGTTAAGTGTTGATTTTGTAATTGATTGTGTTGAGTTTTTGGGTTGATTGACCCAAACGGTTTCAAAACCATTTGGGGATCACCCAAATGGTCTCAAGACCGTTTGGAGGTCTAGGGTTGAGTATGGTTTGGTATTTGAAGATCCAATGATACCAAATTGAAATGCAATACTTTGATGATTTGATGATCCATCCAATGACCCAAACCCTAATTGGATGTCATGGATTTTGATGTTGAGATGAGCAAACGGTTTCAAAACCATTTAGAGGTCAAGCAACTCAAGACCGCATGAGGTCAAGCACCTCAAGACCGCATGGAGGGTCAAAGGTGGTGATTTGAAGGATTAAAGATCCAAAGGTCATTAATTGTTGAACCTCAATAACTAAATCGATTGAAGGTTTCAATGTTGCTAATTATGATCAATCAATTGATGAAAGTACCTCATGAACCCTTGTGGTTTTGGGACTTATTTGGCCCAAACGTTCTTGAGACCGTTTGAGTCCAAACAGTCTTGAAACCGTTTGGTGATGAAACCTCAAAACTGTTTGAAGGTTGTTGGTGATTCAATCACTTGGTAATGGAATGTAATGAATGTTCCAATGATCCAATGATTGATGGTGATGGTAATCTAAGATGGTACAAAGGTCAAAGACCTAAAAGTACCTAAATGATTAGTACTATTAAAGGGGTAAACCTAATCATTATAAGAACAATAATTTGGTACACTATGTAAATCATAGTTGTATGTACTTGATTGAAGGGATGATATTGTAACATCCCTGACCTGGGTTATGTACTAACACTAGGTGTTTTGCTTAATTAAGTGATTGAATGCTTGTGTTTATCCTTTAAAATGTAATTAAGGCTCTTGAGGAACCTATATTTCTATTTCAGTCCTTTTTGAATAATGTTGCAACATTGTTTTGTTAATTTTGGACTAAAATGCAAATTACCCAAGTAGAGGATTTAACTTGCAAATTTCACATGTTAAAAAGTTCATTTGATGATGAGACATCATAAGAATATATATGATGTATTGGTATGGCTTCCACAAGCTTGAGCACCAAGATATAGCTTGTAGAGCAATCCTTATGCTTTAAAACCTAGTTTTGGTGTAAAGTGCAATTTACCCAAACCCTAGGGTCCAACATGTAAAATATACCCTCTAGAGGATCTCTCATGTTTCTCGGAATCAAGTAGAGCAAATATAATGAGAAGGGCATCTCATTTGAATGATCTAGAAGGAAAGATAATCTTGATATTAAAATAATCAAGATTTAAGCAAATGGCCCTTTTATATATATATATACAACTTATTATGATGTTTTTCTTTAAACCTTGGATAATAGAGGAGTTTTGCATGTGGATAGAAGGTGGATATGTGGCTAAGAGAACGAAGGAAGATTTGGTGGTTTTAATTGGGAAATAAAGAAGATAATCATTTTTCTTTTCACTTTCCTTGAAAATACCCATAAATATATAAAGCATCCATAACAACAAAGCAAAGGATCGTTTCCCTTAGTTCCCTCCCTTATCTTCTTGCTTTGACCGACCAATAAGGAGATCTGGAGTAGAGGAAGGATGATCAAGCTGGTTTGGTAAGTATGGATCACCATCTACCTCGAATTCATGGTGGGAGCCCAAAAACAAGGTTGGTTTATTGGTGTTTTTCACACAATTCTTCTTTCTAGCCATCTTCTCCATCCAAAACTTGAAGAACGCACCTTGGGAAACCACTAGAGCTTCATCCACCATTAAATCTAAGAATCTTGGAGCTCTAGATCATATCTAAAGGTGGGTTTTATAACTCTAACCCTTAAGTTTTGCTTTTGCATCCTTCTTTCCTTGAATCATTGCTTATACTTCTTCTTTAGACACCTTTGCATGTTCTTGCTACTATTTCCGTGAAGAACAGCCCCTGATCTTGAGGTAGAAGATGATGAAGTTAATTCCTATGTTTACCCAAAAAGTTACTTTAGCAAACGGTCTCCAACCCTTGCTCAAATGATTTCCCAAACCATTTGGGAGCAAACGGTTTCAAACCATTTGAATGCAAACGGTTTCAACCAAGAACGCATGGAAGCAAACGGTCCAAGACCGTTTGGAGGCGTTGACCAGACATTGACCATTTGGAGGTCTGTTGTGAATAATGTGGACTAATCACTTACCAAAAATCACCAATTAATTTCAAGTGAATCGCCAATTGAAGGCCCATCAACCATCTAAAACCTAATCGGGCTAATTGCTGATTTCAATAATTGAATTAAGTTGAAGTTTGGGTTGAGTGGCCCAAACGGTTTCAAAACCATTTGGTGATCACCCAAGACCATTTGGTGATCACCCAAGACCGTTTGGAGGTCTAGGGTTAAGTAGGGTTGACCAATTGAGGGTTCAATGATATCAAGTTGATGAACAATTGAGTGTTGATTTGGTGACCAAACCTAGGGTTCAAACCTTAATTGAATGACTTGGTTTTGGATGAAATAATGGACAAACGGTCTCAAGAGTCAAGACCGTTTGGAGGATATCCCAATGATCCCAAGACCGTTTGGGGATCACCCAAGACCGTTTGGAGGTCTAGGGTTGACTATGGTCAAGTGGTTGAAAATCTAAAGGTAACAAGTTGAAGTGTAATTAATTGTTGACTTAGTGATCAAGTTACTAAGACAAACCTTAATTGGTTGAGTTAGTTTTTGGTGTGGACTTGAGAAAACGGTCTCAAGACTGTTTGGAGGTCATCCAAACGATCCCAAGACCGTTTGGGGTCAGGTCATGATCAAATTGAATGATGGTTCAATGGTTTCAAATCAATTAGACTCATGTTGAAACATGTTGGAGAGTGATCGATTCCAAACCCTAATCCAATTGATCCAAGCCCTAATTGATGATGAATTGAGGGTCAATTGAGTGTCAAATCAGTTGAGGGTTGACCTATTTGACTCAATGGATGAGTGGCTAACAATTGCATGATCGATTGAGGGGTTCAACATTGGAAACCCTAACTCAATTGAAGTGGTTGAGACACTTTTTGGTCCATGCGGTTTTGAGGTGGTTTGGACCAAACGGTCTCAAGACCGGTTGGGACCAAACGATCCCAAACCGTTTGATCTCATGCGGTTTCAAGATCGGTTATGTCCATGCGGTTTCAAAGTCAAACTTGACCAAACGGTCTTCATGACCAAACGGTCTTCACCTCATCTTGGGCAAACGGTCTTGAGTGTGCACTTTACCAAACGGTTTCAAAAGTCAACAAGACCAAACGGTTTCAAGGTCTGTCCAAGACCGTTTGGGGGTTTAGTGTGCAAGACCATTTGAGGTCTAAAAAGGTCAAGATCGTTTGATGCCTTAGTGATCAAGATGGTTTAGTGGTTGATTAACTTAAACCTCATAAAGACCTAAAGTGATTAAGGGACCAAGTAATTAGTTAATTAATGTATGTCATGATTAGTGGTGATCATTACAAAGGTATCTTGATGGGATAGAGTAACCAGTACCCTTAGATCAAGTGAGCCTTAATGACCACAATAGTAATGACACAACCCATGATGTCAGTGTTGAATTGACTTAGCCTAATCAAGGGTGATGTAAACATCATATGATAGAAAGAGGAGAGACAAGACTCCCTATATGAATAAGAATCAAGTAATAAACTTCTAATATGTATGAATACATCTAATTAGGGTATGATCCTTCATAGTGAGATCATGGAAACCCTAATTATGATGGTTAATGAATCTTAACCTAAATTGAGGACATTAATGGAAGTAATCCTAATGAATGTGAATAGTAAACCCTAATCTAGGGTAATGTGATGTAATGATAATAGTAAACCCTAATCTAGGGTAATGTGATGTAATGTGAATAGTAAACCCTAATCTAGGGGAATGGGATGATATGAACAGTAAACCCTAATTTTGGGTTATACTTTTAAGCATGAAACTCTATGATTGAATCATGAAATGAGGAATCACTATTCCTAATTAAGCTAAGGGGGTAGTATAATCCTAATTGAATTGAATAAGAACCCTAACCCTAGAAACCAGCCGTGGTGATGTAAAACGGTCGTGGTAATCTTCTATAGCACGACCGACTGCCTTTTATTTTTAGTATTCAGATAGGATTTCTGTTGGCTTCATCAGGAGGCTCGCGTAGTTTGTTACGTCAGCTCAAAAAGTACTAGTTGCATTGGACTCGAGAAAGGAAGGCAAAGATAGTTCATAATTGCATAAAAGGAGTCAACAAAGTAGGCAATGCGTCCTTCAACCCTCTCCCGTCTTCCTGCAAGATAGCACGACCGTGGTGGTTTCCCTTTGCACGACCGTTCTTAGCTACACGACCGTGGTGTTCTATACTTGTCTTGGAAATAATTTGTATTGTGTTGATAAGATATAATGTGCATATTATCAATTGTGTTAGTCATGCACGTCTTTATAAAGAAGTGAGCATAGCCAGGTAAGGGCTATGACACCATATTCATTGAAAGCACTTTATAAGCTTTGAAAGTAATGATATGTTATGTTGCCTACTAAGAGGTAACATATGAGATTGATATGCTGTATGAGCCATGAGAAATATCTGCGTTGCTACAATCATGTTCATGCTGTTAAATGACTTGATGGCAATATGTTACTTGGTAACAAGTGTTTTGATGATCTAAGGGTTTGAACACACATGTTCTTGAATCATAATGATGAGATGGTTATGGATCGATATCCCAATGATAACTAGTTGTGAAATAAACTTGATACAATTAGTACTCTTTCTTTATAGCAATTGTTTTAATGGTTTATGTTTGAAAACATGCCTGATGCTAAAAGAATGCTATAATGTACTTAAATAATCAAGTATAATGATATCATGTAGAGCCTTGACCATAGATCCATCATTGTCAGAAGTTAAATGATGGTGAAACGTGTTTTCCTAAGGGAACTCCTGGAGAGCATACTTTTGAGTATGTGGGGGTTATGGACGCGAATATCCTTACGTCCTAATGTAGAATTGATGTGAGATGTACATTTAATATCTCAATCCTTCATTATATGTTTATGCCAGGATGATGTATCACTAATCTCCCGATGATGTTGTTAATGCCGCATCGATGAGAGATAAATAAGAAATCCCTCGATGGCGAAGAGAGTACAACACTCCACTGTAACTCTAATAGCAAAGTTGCCAGAATATCCTGGAAAGCTATTATGGCAGAGACACAAGATGTCCTACATGATGATCCTCACACTGGCTGAGGAAGATGAGGTCATAGGAATCTAACTCTTCTTATGACCTATGTATGGTACCGATTGCGATTTCGTAATGGTCGGTTGGAGTATGAGAGGTGTAACTCATCTCCTCAGGGCATAAATATGTTTGCAAATTGTAATCAACCGTATAGCATACTTTCTTAGGATGAACTACGAGAAACAATGATTGATGATACATTGTTCATAGTGCTCTAGTTGAATAACTAGTAAACATGTTCTTCATATTCCTTATTGATATATGTCTTGTCATCCAATCAAGTTATAATTGAAATGATTGCTTATGAAATATTGTTCTACTTAACTTATTCAATGTTTTACCTGCTGTTGAATAGTTATAATTCTACTGCTCAATGTTATTTCATTATTGTAATAATAATACTTCTGTCGGAGAGTTATAACTCTCGCTGGGACAATTATTCAATTGTCTCACCCCCGTGGGATTCAAACTTTTTAGGTAGATGCCGAGGATGAAGGAACCCTTCAGTGGGTGAGAAACAACAGCAACAACAACAACATCAGGGACAACAGTGATCCTCAGGTGGAGACATTGTCTGTCAAGTCTTGTAGATAGAATGTCCTATGTGTCGTCTCTGTACTCTCAGGTCCTAGGAGTCAGTAGATGTTTAATATAAATATGAGATTTTGGTATAATGCCTCGAGATTTTTGTATCTTGCATTGTACAGTTAACAAGGCAGTTGATGTTTGTAATCACTCGAGATGTGATTTTATAGAGATGTAATGATGGACCGGTTTGTAAATAACTTATCATGTTTGCTTATGAAAGAGTTTTACCGTTTGTAGATCTTTTTACGAAAAGTTTTAATTTTTAGTGATTTTCAATAATTCCGCTGCTAATTAATCGCTTCCGCATTCGTTGATCTCGTTTCCCCGAGACGTGTCCCACAAATTAGTGGTATCATAGCTCTAGGTTCGCTGAGTCTACAAAGACATAGGACTTAGGTTGTTGAGTTTGTTCTAGTGTCTTCCAGTATATCTGATAGTGTCTTATGCTCATTTAGAAGGAAAAGATAAAACTAAGGATGTCTGGACCACACAAAGAACATGTTGTAGAGAGTAGTCCTGTTGCACCCAGAAGAGGTGAAAGAAACCCAGAAAGAGAAGAACCTGTGCCTGAACCACCCTAGTTCAATCCAACTGACATGGGGAACCCAGCCGTCCAAGCCATGTTTGGGCAGCTTATGACTGCCATGACACACATGACAGATAGGATGCATATACCTACACCTAGGGCACCTACCCATCCTGAAGGACAAGGAGCCAGCAAGACGTTTGAACGACTTCGCCGAGTTGGAGCCACAGAGTATGCTGGAACAGCTGACCCAACAGATGCTGACTTGTGGTTAACTGAACTAGAGAAAGCCTTTAGAATCTTGAACATCCCAGAAGCTGAGAAGGTTAGATATGATGTGTATCTTCTCAAAGGGAGTGCTGGTCATTGGTGGACCATGGAAGAATAGAAGAGGCCTGGTGTGGAGATTGCATGGGAAGCTTTTCGACATGAATTTATCAACAAATATTTCCCTAAGATGTTTCTGGACTAGAAAATCTCTCAGTTTGAGAGGTTAAGACAAGGTCCAATGAACATTAGCGAGTACGAGGCTAAGTTCATGGAGCTTTTGTGGTTCTGTCCGCACATGGCGACCACAGATGAAGAAAGGATTAGGCGTTTTGAGAAAGGGTTAAATGCTGAGTTGACTACTCCTGTGTCTGCTCTGGAGAATGGGGAGACGTTTGCTACCTTCGTGGAGTATGTCAGAAGGGTAGAGAGGTCTGTATCAGAGAAGAGATAGACCAAGAACAAGAATATGTATCCCTAGTTCCAAGGATCCTAATCTAAAGGTTTTAAGAAACCTAGGTTTTCTGTACCTACACCACCACCTAGATTCAGTACCCAGACACAGTGGACGTCAAATAGGGGTAGAGGATGAATTTTACCGCTAGAAGGAGCTCGTAGCTCAACATCTATGTCAGTTACAGGACCACCCAGACCACAACAACTGAACAGAAGTTGTTACATATGTGGAAAGATGGGACATATGATGAAAGATTGTAGAGCCAGAGAAGTGAGTGTAACTCAACCTCAAAGGCAGAGTCATCAAGGATCCCAAATGCGACAGTTTCTAGGTAACGCTAGAGGACGTGGACAAGTGTCCCAAGCTGGATCATCGACACCTAGTCATCGAGCACCGAATCAACCACATACGACGGCAAGATTCTACACGATGAATCCACCTGATGCAGTAATCAACCCTCAGGTTGTGGCAGGTCAGATGGAATTGTTATATTCTGATATGTCTACATCTTGCATTGTATCTGTTTTAATTGATCCGGGTGCTACATACTCCTTTATCACTTGAAGAGTGATTCTTGACTGCAATCTAACTATAAGTCATAGAGCAGATAGTTTGTTGCTAGAAACTCTGTTGATGGGATCTGCCGTGTTGTAGGAGGTATGTTCTCCCTGCATCCTCTTCTTTTCTGAACATCGCATTCAAGTGGATCTTATACCACTTGAGATGCGTGGATTTGATGTAATCCTTGGGATGGATACCTTAGAAAGGTATAAGGTTGTCTTGGATTGTGAGTCCAAGCAAGCTGTGTTCGCTGATGATAGTGACACATGGATCTTTCAAGGAGAAAGAAAGATTCTACCCACCTGTCTTGTGTCAGCTATGGTTGCTGAGAAGCTGATGAGGCAAGGATGTTATGCATTCTTGGCCCATGTGGTAGATACTACCATGGATAGTCCCAACCCTGCCGAAGTTCATGTAGTTAGGGAGTTTGAAGATGTATTTTCTGAAGAACTTCCAGGTGTGCCACCGCCTCGGGAGATTGATTTTGAGATCAATTTAATCCCAGACACGCAACCTATAGCACAAACACCATATAGGATGGCGCCTGTTGAGATGGCAGAACTCAAGAAACAGCTGCAAGAGTTGCTCGAGAAGGGTTTCATCCGACCGAGTACTTCGCCTTGGGGTGCTCTGGTCCTCTTTGTTAAGAAGAAAGACAGGTCAATGCGGTTGTGCATTGATTATAGACAGTTAAATAAAGTAACAATAAAGAATAAGTATCCTCTATCGAGGATTGATGATCTCTTTGACCAATTGCATAGTGCAATCGTCTTCTCAAAGATAGATTTGAGGCCAGGATATCACCAGTTACGTATTAAGGATGGTGACATACCAAAGTCTACCTTTAAGACAAGGTATGGTCACTATGAGTTCACAGTTATGTCATTTGGGCTAACTAATGCACCAGGTGCATTTATGGAACTCATGAATAGAATCTTCCGATCTTTTCTAGATCAGTGTGTTGTTGTCTTTATAGATGACATTCTGATCTACAGTAGGGATGCTCAACAGCATGAACAACATCTTCGTCAGACTCTAACTTTGCTGAGAGAACATAAGTTATATGCTAAGTTTAGCAAGTGTGAGTTCTGGTTACCAGAAGTATCTTTCCTTGGACACATAATATCTGCCTCAGGTATTTGTGTTGACCCTAAAAAGGTAGAATCTGTTCTGCTATGGGAGCAGTCGAAGACGCCGACAGAGATTCGAAGTTTCTTAGGGTTGGCAGGCTATCACATGAGGTTCATTAAGAACTTCAGTTATGTAGCTTTACCCTTGACTAAGCTGACCAGGAAGGATGTTCCTTTTACCTGGAATGACAAGTGCCAACAATTGTTTCAGTTGTTGAAGGAAAGGTTGACAAGTGCACCTGTGCTTGTGTTACCTGAGCAAGGGAAAGGATATATAGTTTTCTGTGATGCTTCTAAGAATGGACTAGGATGTGTGTTGATGCAGGATAAACAAGTAATTTCTTTTGCTTCTCGACAGCTTAAGAAACACGAGGAGAACACACGATCTAGAACTAGCTGTTGTGGTTCATGCCTTGAAGATCTAAAGACATTATCTTTATGGAGAAACATTCCAGATTTTCATAGATCATAAGAACCTTAAGTATATCTTTTCTTAGCATGAGCTTAACATGAGGCAACACCGCAAGATGGAGTTAATCAAGGACTACGATTGTACAATTGATTACCATCCAGAGAAGGCCAATGTAGTTGTTGGGTTTTAGAGGAGGCAGAGAAGCAGCGGAAACAAAAAAAAAATTCTCCCCAAACCCGGAACAAAAGGAATCGCGTCAACATCTATATAATAGGAAAGATGGTTTGTGAATCATACCTTGTCCCGAGGCTTGCTCGGCGACAATACCACGCGCCTTGCGCGGTCTTCACCTCCGGTCTTGGACGGTGTCTGTGCAGCTCCTGGTCGCACCAGGACTGAAGACTCCTCCTCCTACCGGACTGTCGGATGACAGTTGTCCTCCTGAGCGGCAGTGACCTCCCGCCTCTGAAGTAGTCCACACGGACCACCCGGAACTCCACTCTCCTTGTCCCACAAGGAAGTGGAAGGAGTCGTACCCTCCTGTTGACGTACTAGTCGCCAACACACTCTCCTGCTGTCAATTGCAACTGCAGTTGTCCTTCCCTTGCTGCACCTCCCTTTGCGGGAAGCACTTGCTCGGGCTCTCTCTCGGTTACCAAAACCAGAGAGAACGACAACTTTGCAGAGCAATCAACTTGCACTGAGTCGTATCTTGAGAAGCCCCCAATACCCCTATATATATAGGCGGGTCATGGGACAGGGTTCTCTGTGCTCGGCAATACGGGACTAATGCAGGAGTAGAAGGGTTCGAGAATTTTCCACAAAAAGCAACCGGTTCGCAACTTGAAATGATCGGTTCACAACTGAACCGATCGGTTCGGCCATTGAGCCGATCGGTTGGACCTGAGCCGATCGTTTGGGGCACTCCAACCGATCGGTTGGTGCCCTGAACCGATCGGTTCATGGTCCTGATCCGGCTCAAAAAGACTTTCTTTGTTTCTTTCCCAATTGGTATCGAATACCAATTATATTCCCAATCAAATTGGGCAATTTGAAACGAAAGGAAAATTCTTGCCGACATGACTTTTCCCAACTGGTCGATTGCACCAGTTGAGCCGATCGGTTCAACCCTTGAACCGGTCATTTCAACCTGGGCATGAGCCGATCGGCCTGGACACTCCAGCCGACCGGTTCAGCAACCTCAGCAGACCGGTTCATCACATGAACCGATCGGTTGGGAGCACAGGTTGGGCAAAATCAGTCAATTGCGATTTCAATCAATCCGATACTCCAATCAATGCGTCCAACACCTTGAACCATACGATATTGAGTCATCGACTGATTGAGTGTTTAATTGAACTACTAAACTCCTTTAGTAATCAATCTAAACATTTCTTTGTGGACAAAACTCCTCTTCCAGGTTAAATCCTATGTGTGTGACCCTGCAGGTCCATTTCACATTGGCAGTGAAAGTCCATAACACTTATGACTTCACAAGCAAAGAGCGGTGCCTAGTCACACATCATTGCTACCCAAGTGAAAGTAGAAAGTTGGAGAACAACTTTCATCCTACAATCCGTGAATGGTGTTACAGTGAATGTATAATTCCTTTGTTACTGATATCCAGAATGAACTCGAGGCATGGAACAGTCATCCTGTCAATGTTCATTCATTTCCTTGATCTCAGAGTAGACCGAGTGAGATGTGTATGACATCAATATCACATATTGATTCACACGTGCATGCGCATGCCTTTCTCAATCCTACTCATCAAGTGGCCAAGGATATCAAACTCCCTTAGGAGGGACAAATCCCATATCTATCACTCACCCCTCAAAAGCCCCATGTGTCAAAGCCACCCAATCATCACCTTTATAACAACCCATGTTTCAGGACTGCGTTTGATGATGTCAAAGTGTACCCAACGACATGTGTTGAGTGCAGTGATTTCAGGTCTAAGAATCACACTCACCACCATCACTGTGAGAGCTGACTGTGACTACCATGTCATGGTTCCATGTGTCACTCTCACGGTGGGTCTGTCCGATACCTTGTTCTCTAACAAGTACCTATGTGCTTGGTTTGATATCACTATATCATGACTAATGAGATTCCGTCATCAACCAACACACAATCTAGTCTTTAGTGTTATTGATGTCTATGGCTATTTCCACAATAACAACCGACTAGGGACTAAACAAGAATGTATACTCTTAACATCCATATGATCTCATCGTTTAGGTCATGAACCTAAAAGCATATGTCATTGAGTAAGACAATCTTTAGACATCTATCATGTTACACCATCATCTCAGAAATAGTTTAAACATATAGATTAGAAATTGCCTTTATTATTATTCAAATCATTTACAAAGTATCCCATTACAATCATCATATGACTTGCTCTATGGGCATACATACCAACAGACTCCCACTTGCACTTAGAGCTAGTCACCAAGGAAACGCAGTCCTTGTGACCTAGCATGACCATCATGCTTCTGCTGAGAAAGGGCCTTAGTCAGTGGATCAGCTATGTTGTCTTCAGTTGGTACTTTGCAAATCTTCACATATCCTCGCTGTACGATCTCTCGTATGAGATGGAAGCGCCGCAGTATGTGCTTGGACCGCTGATGTGATCTGGGCTCCTTAGCTTGTGCAATAGCTCCATTGTTGTCACAATAAAGCTCAATTGCATCACAGCTACTGGGAACTACACTAAGTTCATAAATGAACTTCCTGATCCACACAGCCTCCTTTGCTGCATGCGAAGCAGCAATATACTCGGCCTCTGTAGTAGAATCGGCAACTGTTTCTTGCTTGGAACTCTTCCAGCTCACAACTCCATTATTAAGGCAAAACACAAATCCTGACTGCGATCTGTAATAATCTTTATCGGTTTGGAAGCTTGCATCGGTGTAACCCTTTACAACCAGCTCTTCCTCGCCGCCGTACACAAGAAACTGATCCTTAGTCCTTCGCAAGTACTTGAGGATGTTCTTCACGGCTGTCCAGTGAGCATCCCCGGGATCTGACTGGTACCTGCTCGTCATGCTGAGAGCATACGAGACATATGGGCATGTGCACAACATAGCGTACATGATGGATCCGATGGCTGATGCATATGGGATCCCATTCATACGCTCCCTCTCTTCACAAGATTGGGGACATTGAGCTCTAGAGACGGTAACTCCATGTAGCATAGGGACGTTGCCTCTCTTTGAGTTCTCCATGCTGAACCGCTTCAGCACCTTGTCAATGTACGTGCTCTGACTTAGTCCGAGAAGCCTTCCAGATCTATCTCTATAGATCATAATTCCTAGAATATAGGATGCTTCTCCTAAGTCCTTCATTGAGAAAGTTTTCCCAAGCCATGTCTTTACCTTCTCTAAGGCTAAGACATCATTCCCCATCAAAAGTATGTCATCCACATACAATATGAGAAATGTGGTCGAGCTCCCACTAACCTTCTTGTACACACAAGGTTCATCTTCATTTTGAATAAAGCCAAACACTTTGACTTCTTCATCAAATCGAAGATTCCAACTCCGAGATGCTTGCTTCAATCCATAGATTGACCTTTGCAGTTTACAGACTTTATTGGCATTCTTTGGATCTACAAAACCTTCAGGCTGTGTCATGTACACATCCTCATGAATATTCCCGTTAAGGAATGCGGTTTTAACATCCATCTGCCAAATCTCATAGTCATAATAAGCTGCAATGAGCAAGCATGATCCTGATGGACTTAATCATGGCAACTGGAGAAAAGGTTTTGTCATAGTCAACACCTTGAATTTGTCGAAAACCCTTTGCAACCAATCTGCCTTTATAAGTTTGCACATTGCCATCCATGTCGGTCTTTTTCTTGAAGACCCACTTGCACCCTATGGGTTTTACCCCTTCGGGTGGTTCCACCAAAGTCCATACTTTGTTGGAGTACATGGATTCCATCTCGGATCTCATGGCTTCTAGCCATTTCTCAGAATCTGATCCCTCCATAGCCTCTACGTAGGTAGTTGGATCATCATCTATGATCAACTCTCCACCTTCCTGAGTTACAAGGTATCCAAACCTCTCAGGTTCAAGGCGAGTCCTACTAGATCTACGAGGTCCTTGTGTCACTTGAGGAGAATGAGATTCCACAACACCTTGTGAATCTACATTTTCCTCTTGTACATCTATCGGTTCAATGTTTTCTTGTTGGGATTGAACCTCTTCAAGCTCTATATTCCTCCCACTGCTTCCTTTGGAAATAAATTCCTTCTCTAGGAACACAGCTGTCCTGGTAACAAACACTTTGTTGTCAGTAGGGTGGTACAAGCAATATCCCCTCGTTTCCTTGGGGTATCCAACAAAATAACATTTATCGGATTTGGGTCCAAGCTTATCAGGAAACGTTTTCTTGACGTAAGCTTCACAACCCCAAATCTTCAGAAAAGACAAATCGGGACGCTTCCCGTACCATATCTCATATGGTGTCTTTTGAACCGATTTAGATGGTACACGGTTAAGCATAAATGCGGTGGTTTCAAGAGCATGACCCCAGAAAGAAATTGGAAGATCAGCAAAACTCATCATTGATCGCACCATATCTAACAATGTGCGATTCCTTCTTTCAGACACACCATTATGCTGTGGTGTTCCAGGCGGAGTCCATTGTGATACAATACCACGGGCTCGCAGAAGGTCCTCAAACTCCTGGCTCAAGTATTCTCCACCTCGATCGGAACGAAGTGCCTTAATACTCTTTCCAAGCTGGTTCTGTACTTCATTCATGAAATCCTTGAACCTTTCAAGGGTTTCTGACTTATGTTTCATCAGGTACACATAGCCATACCTACTGAAATCATCAGTGAAGGTAATGAAGTACTGACACCCATTTCTGGCATTAGTTCTAAAAGGCCCACATACATCAGTATGTATGAGTCCTAATAGATCACTAGCTCTCTCACCTTTACCTGAAAAGGGAGTCTTGGTCATCTTGCCCAACAAACAAGATTCACATGTCTCTATTGATTCATAATCAAAAGAGTCTAGATAATCATCTTTATGGAGTCTAGAAATGCGCTTCTCATTTATGTGCCCTAGACGACAATGCAGAGATATGTTTTGTTTGAGTCGTTGAGTTTTTGCTTTTTGGTGTTTACGTTGTATACACTTGTCTCCAAGTCTATCAAGTATAGACCATAAGACATAGGGGCACTGTCATAAAAGATCCCATCTTTAGAAATGGAACACTTTCCATTCTTAATAAGAAATTCAAATCCATCTTTGTCCAAACAAGAGACGGAAATGATATTCCTATTTATGGCAGGTACATAATAGCAGTTCTTCAACTCTATTATTAGCCCACTAGGTAGAGTTAACTCATAGGTTCCTACGGCACTGGCGGCAACTCTTACCCCATTAGAAACACGTAGTTCAACCTCGCCTTTCCCCAAATGCCTACTTCTCTTAAGATCCTTCACATTTGAACAAATGTGAGATCCGCATCCGGTATCAAGTACCCATGACGAAGAAGTAGTAAAGTTAATCTCTATCACGTATACACCAGAAGTAAAGATCTCTATCTCCGACTTCTTCTTCCATTGTTCCTTCCATCCTCTCCATGTAGAAGAAATTGGTTTGGCGAGAGAACACTTCTCTCCCTTACCTACTTTCTTCTTCACCAACGCATTAAGCGTACATAGAGTGGATTCTAAGGCTCCTGGTATGTCTGGATTGTGCAGAACACTTCTCACAGTCCTCAACCAGTTATGGAATTTATTCTCAATTATTTTGCCCATTTTAAAAGATGATTCTTTTGCCATTCTACAAGAGAAAATTTGCATTTGTCAAAATCTTTTTGATTTGATTTGAATAAATTTGACGATAGTTAATTAGGCCTTTAATTAATTACCACTCCCACTATTTTGACTCAAATTGATAGCCCTCACCATCAATTCATAAGATTGCAGCGTACAATCTTCTAGTGGGTCAAGATCCTGAAATCCTCTGAGCCATGGACCAGCTAGGGCTGTCACCCACAACTCAGATCTCTCAGGTAGGCAACTCTTGCCAATTGCATCATATGCAACTCTTGAAAGATGTCATATGCAACTCCTTGCAATGATCATCTCCATGCCTCAAGGTGCTAGATCCTATCTAGGTCACCTTGTTAAGTCCGACCCAAAGCCAACACGATGAACATGCACCCTGCTAGGGCAGACCCACACATTCATCCTTCACGCTTCCACGAGATAGACGGTGCACCACGCTAGGGCTTGCCCACACTTGGTCGATCAAGCTTTTCACGTGTGTCGCATTTGGAAGGCATCTAAAACTTAATATTTAATGAGGGATTTGGTTTTTATATACATATACATATCCAATCACCACAATATATAGTACGTATCATATACATGCTATATCCCACAAAACATGCATAAACGATAAAAAGCAATGATTATGGCCATCCTATTTGTGATTCCTCGAGCCAAGAGGAATCACGGTCATCTAGGTCTACATCACATGCAACCTGTACAAGATGAAATCTGTGTCTGCCTTTCTGGGTTTGATCAACTCATCTCCATGACTGATCGGCTCGCCATCAGGTAGGTTGTTCGGGTGCCACCAGCCGATCGACTGGCGCCTCCAGCCGATTGGTTCACCGGTCATCGTGCATCTCTTCAGGTCGCCACCGGCTCATCTTGTTCCTCGAACTGGCCGTCTGGATCACCAACCGATCGGTTCACTCCTTGAACCGATCATCTTCAGGTTGTCCTCCGTTCTTTGACATAACATGAAATAAAATCTATCCTATTTACAATTGAATTGTGAAACCCCGAGTTACATTCGGGGGGAGCAAAGGTAGGAAAAGAATTCTCGAATTATTTCGAGTTACATCAGGAATATGAGAAAGGGAATCGGTGCGCAGACCGAGATGCAAGCAACCACACAAACAACCATACACAGATATAGGGGTTTATAGGCCATAATCATGCTACACATCCACCACAAAACTCGTTTAAGGGCGACGCGTATCGAGTGCATTAATATTACATATCATATATGTATATTAGGGATTTGTGGATTGGACATGTATAAAGCCGATATTATTCGCATCGCATGCAATAAATAAAGGCGACAAACCAAAATCGATCATATCGATAATCCTAAAATATAGAGCGGTTGACCTGGCTCTGATACCACTGTTGGGTTTTAGAGGAGGCAGAGAAGCAGCGGAAACAAAAAAAAATTTCTCCCCAAACCTGGAACAAAAGGAATCGCGTCAACATCTATATAATAGGAAAGATGGTTTGTGAATCATACCTTGTCCCGAGGCTTGCTCGGCGACAATACCACGCGCCTTGCGCGGTCTTCACCTCCGGTCTTGGACGGTGTCTGTGCAGCTCCTGGTCGCACCGGGACTGAAGACTCCTCCTCCTACCGGACTGTCGGATGACAGTTGTCCTCCTGAGCGGCAGTGACCTCCCGCCTCTGAAGTAGTCCACACGGACCACCCGGAACTCCACTCTCCTTGTCCCACAAGGAAGTGGAAGGAGTCGTACCCTCCTGTTGACGTACTAGTCGCCAACACACTCTCCTGCTGTCAATTGCAACTGCAGTTGTCCTTCCCTTACTGCACCTCCCTTTGCGGGAAGCACTTGCTCGGGCTCTCTCTCGGTTACCAAAACTAGAGAGAACGAAAACTTTGCAGAGCAATCAACTTGCACTGAGTCGTATCTTGAGAAGCCCCCAATACCCCTATATATATAGGCGGGTCATGGGACAGGGTTCTCTGTGCCCGGCAATACGGGACTAATGCAGGAGTAGAAGGGTTTGAGAATTTTCCACAAAAAGTAACTGGTTCGCAACTTGAAATGATCGGTTCACAACTGAACCGATCGGTTCGGCCATTGAGCCGATCGTTTGGGGCACTCCAACCGATCGGTTGGTGATGGAGCTGGGACTTACACCAAAAGATTTTCAGTCTTCCAATGGGAGTCCCAGGATTCTATCACCAAAAACCCTAGAGAGGATTGATGTCTTCCCTAGGTTTACCTAGAACTGGTGCTTAGATAACAACTCCAACCCCATAAGAGTATGGAAGCCTTATCATAGTACAGATTTAGGATCGAACCCAAAAGACAACGGTCTTGTTGCAAGCAACAAGATGGAAAATGTACAACACTTCACTTAGTTATTTTACTAGTTGGCACTTATATCAAAAGGTTGGATTTTGATTGGTTTTTAGACTAAAGCATGAAAAGTAAATAAAGCAAGTAAAACTAAGATTTAACAAATGATGATGAATCACTGGGGTTAAGCAGGTATTCACCACCGATACACATGCATTGTATATGTACTAAGCAAGCAAGACTTATAAGCTAGATGCATGGATGTTCCACAAGACCGATGCCTTATAAGACAAGAGCGATGCATTGCATCCAAGGATGTTCCACAAGACCGATGCCCATATAAGACAAGAGCGATGCATTGCATCCTTCGATGTTCCACAAGACCGATGCCCATATAAGACAAGAGCAATGCATCGCATCCTTCAAGGGTTAAGTAGCTCTCATTCGGTACATTTCTACGCATCACTGAAGATATGTAGTCTTCCAAAGAGAGAATCTTACTCAACCTCATGAAACGTGCATCTAAAACTAACAAGCGAGCGATAATTATCAAATCGAATAGCATCTTTGTAGGCCTAGTCTCCTATTCGGATAACCTAGCTACGAGAAGTGCGGGAATGTTGCAACGCCAGCCATTCCCGATCAAATGGTCACATGCTTTACATCATTCCCCTCGCAAAGCGTGTTCCTCGACTTACCAAGGTTACTTCCATACAGATAGAAGTGCAACGGATGGTAGTGAGTTTACTCCACTCTTTGAGATACACTCCTAGACACCGAATCGGATGCGTGGTGGATACACACACCAGAAACCAACACTAAATCGGTATTCGAGTCTCGAGAGCGGTCGTAGACAAACCACAACAAAAGACAATAGATGCATACAAGAACGTGGCCATCATTCAAGCATGTATGGAACGATTTAGTATTAAAACGAAAGGATAACATCTTTTTAGTACAAAGTACAAAACATGGGCAGCGGGGCTAGTCCCCGCGCCCCAGTGGATGGAACTACTCGCTCCTCATAGAGGGAACAACAAAGGAGGAGGAAAGAAGAGATAGAAAGAACATCATCTCCACTGAGGAGAGAAGGTTGGACCCTTGGTGGAGAGAGCAACGATCTTCACCCTTCGTGGCTTGCTTGACGACGGATCTTCTCCTCTCACCTTCTTTGTTGATGAGAGAGAAGGTAGCTTTGCAATGGAACGTGAGTCTCAGACCGGCAGCCTCGGGTGGATGGAGTTGTTCTGGTAGTAGAGAGACAGCCTCTGGACGTCTGGACCTCTTTTCAGGGATGGCCCTTGAGGTCTTATTTATAGGCCTTGAGTGAGGTCAAACGGTCTTGAGACCGTTTGGGTTCAAACGGTCTTGAGACCGTTTGGCGTCAAACGGTCTTGAGACCGTTTGGCGTCAAACGGTCTTGAGTCAGACGGTCTTGAGATCATTTGGTGTCAAACGGTCTTGGGACCGTTTGAACTCCATGCGATCTTGGGACCGTTTGGCTTCATGCTGTCTCGGGACCGTTTGAACTCCATGCGGTCTTGGGACCGTTTGGCTTCATTCGGTCTCGGGACCGTTTGAATTCCATGCGGTCTTGGGACCGTTTAGCTTCATGCGGTCTCGGGACCGTTTGAACTCCATGCGGTCTTGGGACCGTTTGGCTTCATGCGGTCTCGGGACCATTTGAACTCCATGCGGTCTTGGGACCGTTTGGCTTCATGCGGTCTCGGGACCATTTGAACTCCATGCGGTCTTGGGACCGTTTGGCTTCATGCGGTCTTGGGACCGTTTGAACTCCATGCGGTCTTGGGACCGTTTGGCTTCATGCGGTCTCGGGACCGTTTGAACTCCATGCGGTCTTGGGACCGTTTGGCTTCATGCGGTCTCGGGACCGTTTGAACTCCATGCGGTCTTGGGACCGTTTGAACTCCATGCGGTCTTGGGACCGTTTGGCTTCACTCGGTCTCGGGGTTGGTTTATTCTTTTATGATGATTTTTTTGTGCTTTTTCTGCAAGTGTAAAAGGAAAAAGTTAATTTGATGATGTATTTACAAAAAAGGGGTAAAATTAGGTTTATGTACCGTACAATCGTAAAAAGAGTATGGAAAACTAAAGAAAAAGACTACGATAAACTACTAAAATAGGAAGTTATCACCCCCCTAACTTAGAGTCTAGCTTGTCCTCAAGTTAGATAGAGCTGAGACATGAAATGGCGAGGCGATCTTAATTAGGGTCTCCATACTCTTGCTTCAATTCTTGACCTGAGTTCCCCAGAGGTCATATCGAGACTTATTGCATGCCTTGATTCTTTTGGATTTCGAGAGTTGCTTGGATCTCAGGGTTTTTCCGTATCTTAAATTTGCCTTGGGACCACATTTATTCTGTGCATGCCGTTGACTCTAATCAACTTTATACCTCTCTGGAAACCTACTGAAAGCTAGAGAGGGTATGAGGGTTGGCTAAAGGCTTTGAAGTGTAGCTCCCCTTCGAGTGGGGGAGGGGCTGTCTATGCTCTTTAGGATCTCACTACCGGGCACGACACATCTGCCTTTATGAGGGCAGCTGAATGTACCGGCCGGGCAAGTCCTTTATGAGCCTTTTCATATACTTGGAACCTTTAGGGTTTCACTGCCGGACGCGACACATCTGCCTTTGTGAGGGCAGCGGAATGTGCCGGCCGGGTGAGCCCTTTATCAGTTCTTCATATAGGTCCTTATGCGTGGCACAACTCTCAAGATTTTATTCGTCTCTCTGGCTTTTATTCAAAAACTCACAGGCTTGGGTTTTGGAATGAGAATTTATTTTGGGCGGCCAAGCCTCTTTTATTTTGAAGAGAGGAAAGCTGTTCTTAAAGTTTTTCAGCATGCACTTATTTGGTTTGTGGTCCACTTGCAGAACTTTTTAATTTGGAAGTTGCCTAATTTCCCTCTCATCCTCGAGATCTCAGCTTATTTCTGCCCTGATTTTGACCTGTGGAGAGTCAGATAAAGAATTGAAGCAGAAATACGGGATCCATAGTAGGTGGAGATTGATAAATCGCCATTTGATGTCTGAGTGCTATTTACTTGCAGAGACTAAAAAAAAGGAAAAGGGAGTATAGAAGTTGATACCTAGCCCTTGTCTAATGAATCCCCCCCTAACTTATCACACACTCTGGCCGCAGAGTGGCAAGGTGATAGGTTGAGAAGTCATTAGAACAAGGGCTGCGAGCTAAGGCAGATTTTCAGTAGTGGATGCGAATTGCCCTCGTAAAGATGGGGGCATTTGTGGCAGAAGGCTGGGCGATTGAAGTGCTCTTTGCTGTATGCCTTGGAGTGCTGACTCAGGAGCTTCATTAATTTCGCAGCGCACTCTTTTGCAATTTTGTCTTGATATTGTCTAGCAGATCCTTTGCTTGATCATTCTTCAGGTTACTGTGGTAGCCGCTGCCTGCGACATCAGTGTCCTTGGGATGTCCTACTTCATCATCCATGGATTGAGTCAGGTAGCTGCTTTTCAATATTGATTCCATCTTCCATGTTGCCACTAAGTGGAGGATAGTCTTTGTTGCAAGTGCTGCTTGATATGTGTTGCTTGGTTACACAAAAGTTCATGATATCTTTGTCCTTCAGAAGTAGCTCAAATACAAATACGTCTCCAATCCTCAGATCGTTTTCAAAGAGAAATGCTTTGGGTTTGAGGACCGTTTGGTCCCAAACGGTTTGAGGACCGTTTGGTTCCAAACGGTTTGAGGACCGTTTGGTTCCAAACGGTTGCGGGACCGTTTGGTTCCAAACGGTTTCAAGACCGTTTGGTTCCAAACGGTTTCAAGACCGTTTGGTTCCAAACGGTTTGAGGACCGTTTGGTTCCAAACGGTTGCGGGACCGTTTGGTTCCAAACGGTTTCAAGACCGTTTGGTCCCGAACGGTTTCGAGACTGTTTGGAAAGCGAAAAGTCGCAGATCGCCGGCGCGGGAGAAGGTGGAACGGCGCGCAGGTGAAGAACGCGCCGGCGCCTTCGAAAACGATGAGAAAAATGGCGACGGCGATGAAAATGGTGGGAGAGTCGGTGAAATCTTTTGACAACAACGGCGATGGAGGAGCAAGAGACGTCGTGCGATGGTAAAGGGAACGGCACTGGCGTCATGATGGTGGCGACAGAACGGCGCGGCGACGAAGGCGACGGGTCGGTTGATGAAACCATTCGATAACGACGGTGATGGCAGCATAAGCAGCGACTGGAGATGGAATGAGAAGCGTGGAGTCGCCGGACTACCTTGCGAAAGGTGGACGGAAGGGTGACTTTGCGAGGTTGCAGCAAGAGCAAAAAGGGAAGCTCTTCGCACGAAAATTCTGGAGAAAACGAAGGTTCGAAGAGAGAAAGACGGAGGGGTAGGGTCGATACTTATAGTGATAGGTGGGTGATCCTTTGTATTCCAAACGGTTTGAAAACCGCTTGGCTCCAAACGGTTTCAGGACCGTTTGGCTCCAAACGGTTTCAGGACCGTTTGGAGTCCAAACGGTTTCAAGACCGTTTGGCTCAAACGGTTTGAGGACCGTTTGGTTCCAAACGGTTTGAGGACCGTTTGGTTCCAAACGGTTTGAAAACCGTTTGGGGGAGCACAAAGGGTTTGTGTATTTTATGTTTGTTTTTGAGTAAGTATATATATATATATTTGTATTTTGGTTTATGAATTTTTATGTTGTTTGTTTTATGTTTTGTTTTTGTAGTTTTGATTATGTAGATTTTTTTTGTATTTTTAGATTAATGATGAAAGAACTTAAAGAAAGCAAAACAAATTCAAAAGAAAAAAAACTAGAAATTAGTGAGGGTGATACTGAGGTCTTGGGTTGCCTCCCAAGAAGCGCCTTGGTTTTACGTCACTGGCTCGACGAAACTGTAAGGTTGTTATGCTGTGGGTGTAGCATCTCTGATATCAAGAGTTTGTTGATGTGTTTTGTCTTCCTGAGTGTAGTATCTTTTTAAACGGTGCCCGTTAACCGTTCGTTCTCCTCTGTTGTTGTCAATGATAATGGCGGCTCCAGTTGGGTAGATATATTTTATGGTGAAGGGTCCGGACCATTTTGTTCGGAGCTTTCCGGGGAATAATCTGAGCTTGGAGTTGAATAAAAGCACTTTGTCGCCAACGGCGATATCTTTTCTCTTAAGATGTCCATCGTGCCACATTTTTGTTTGCTCTTTATAGATTCTGGCACTGTGATATGCTGTCATTCGGAGTTCTTCTAGCTCCTGTAGCTGGAGTTGTCTGTTTTCCCCTGCGCTTTTAAGGTCGAAGTTTAGTTGCTTGATGGCCCACCAGGCTTTATGTTCCAGTTCTACTGGAAGATGACATGATTTGCCGTATACCAAACGAAACGGAGTTGTTCCAATTGGTGTTTTGTAAGCAGTACGGTATGCCCAGAGGGCGTCAGGAAGTTTGGTGGACCAATCAGTGCGGTTTTTATTCACTGTTTTTTCAAGAATCGCTTTTATCTGTCTATTGGATACTTCTACCTGGACACTAGTTTGTGGGTGGTAAGGTGTGGCAACTTTGTGATGGACTCCGTATTTTCTCAGTAACGCTTCGAAACTTCGTTCCAGGAAATGGGTCCCGCCATCAGATATGACCGTTCTTGGAACTCCAAATCTCGGAAAAATAGTGTCTTTGAACAATTTGACAACAGGTTTGGAGTCATTGGATACGGTGGGTATAGCTTCGACCCACTTTGAGATGTAATCTACTGCGACCAAAATGTAAGAGAAGCCATATGATGAAGGGAAAGGTCCCATGTAGTCTACCCCCCATACGTCAAATAGTTCAATTTCCTGCCACATGGTAAGAGGCATTTCATCCCTTTTTGATATGTTGCCCGAAAATTGGCATTTATCACAGGCTTTGACAAAATCATGTGAGTCTTTTGATATGGTGGGCCAAAAGAAACCAGATTGTAGAACTTTTATGGCAGTTTTCTTGGCGCCCATGTGCCCCCCCGTGGGTCCGGAGTGGCAGTGTTCTAAAACCGAGGTTATTTCTTCTTCTGGAAGGCACCGGCGAAAAAGTCCGTCGGCACAGAGGTAAAATAAGTAGGGTTCGTCCAAATGGTAACGTTTTATATCATGAAGGAATTTCCTTTTATCCTGATATGAAGCAGACGGGTGGATGATCCCTGTGGCTAGATAATTGACGATATCAGCAAACCAAGGAAAACTATGAGTGGCCTTCATAAGTTGATCATCAGGAAGAGAATCCCTGATAGGGATTTTATCTTTTTCTTCAACCTCGATTCTACTGAGGTGATCGGCTACAACGTTCTCTACGCCACTTTTATCTTTGATTTCTAGGTCGAATTCTTGAAGCATTAATACCCAGCGGATGAGCCTGGGTTTGGCGTCCTGTTTCTGGATCAAATGTCGGATAGCAGAATGGTCAGTGTAGACGATGACTTTAGAGCCGATCAGGTAAGAGCGAAATTTTTCGAAGGCGTAGATGATAGCCAAAAACTCTTTTTCCGTGGTCGTGTAGTTTTTCTGTGCTTCGTCAAGCGTTTTTGATGCATAGTAGATGACATAGGGTTTCTTATCGATCCGTTGTCCTAAAACGGCTCCTATGGCATAATCACTTGCGTCGCACATGATTTCGAATGGTTGCGACCAGTCTGGAGCCCTTAGAATAGGTGCGGAAATTAATGCTTCTTTAAGGGTGGAGAAACTTCGCATGCATTCTTGGTCGAAAACGAACTCGGCATCTTTTGTCAGGAGTTGGGTCATGGGTTTAGCTATTCTCGAGAAATCTTTGATGAACCTTCTGTAGAACCCTGCATGACCTAGGAAAGCTCGAACGCCCCTTA
The DNA here is from genome assembly GCA_963693085.1 of Alisma plantago-aquatica. Lineage (NCBI taxonomy): Eukaryota > Viridiplantae > Streptophyta > Magnoliopsida > Alismatales > Alismataceae > Alisma > Alisma plantago-aquatica. The sequence goes on along the minus strand of OY856413.1, from coordinate 627,130,587 downwards.
TGTCCTTCGGAGGTGACAACTTTGAGATAACATCAATCTTTGCTTTGTCGACCTCAATTCCCCTATCACTTACTCTATGTCCGAGGACGATACCTTCTGTTACCATGAAATGACATTTTTCCCAATTCAGGATAAGGTTCGTTTCCTTGCAACATTGCAGGACTCGTTCAAGATTATTTAGACAGTTATCGAAAGAATCTCCATAGACAGAGAAATCATCCATAAAAACTTCCATAACAGATTCGGTTAATCCGGCGAAGATGGCAGACATGCAGCGTTGGAAAGTAGCCGGAGCGTTACATAGCCCGAATGGCATTCTTCTGAAAGCATATGTCCCAAAGGGACAAGTGAAAGTGGTTTTTTCTTAGTCCTCTGGATGTATGGGTATTTGGTAGAACCCGGAGTAACCATCGAGATAACAGAAATACTTTTGGTGGGCCAAGTGCTCTAGGACTTCGTCAAGGAAGGGTAGAGGGTAGTGGTCTTTCCTTGTAGCTTTATTCAACTTCCTATAATCGATGCACATTCGCCACCCCGTTACAGTCCTAGTGGGTACGAGCTCATTTTTATCGTTGATTACTACAGTAGTGCCCCCTTTTTTTGGAACAACCTGAACTGGACTGACCCACTGAGAGTCAGAGATAGGATAGATCATGCCAGCTTTGAGTAGTTTGAGGACCTCCAAACGAACTACCTCTTTCAAGTTTGGGTTCAGTTTTCTTTGGTGTTCACGAGTGGGTTTAAATTCTTCAACCATAGGAAGCTTGTGCATACACAGAGCCGGGTTTATGCCTGTGAGGTCGGTTATTTTATAACCAATGATCTTTTTGTGCCTCCTTAGTTTGTCCAGAAGCCTGACTTCTTGGTCTTTGGTAAGGGTGGAGCTGATAATAACTGGGCATAACTCTTCCCTATCCAGGAAAACATATTTGAGCCCTGTGGGTAAAGTCTTCAATTCAGGGGTTTTTGGTGGTTCTGCTGCTTCAATGGTAGTGATGGCTTTAAGCTCTTCAAAAGTAGCCTCCGATGCTTCTTCTATCTTCTCTAGGTATTGGGTACATTGCTAGACTAGTTCATTTGCAGAGAACTCAACTTCTGGATTGATAAGAGCATTTTCAAGTTCGTCGATTGGCTCGGAGATTTCTAATTGCGACATTTGTTGAATTGCGTCTAAAAGAAAGACCTCTTCTTGGATGCTGGGACCTTTCATACTATCAAGGACGCAAAATTGAATTGCTTCTTTTTCGAGCCTAAGAATGATGGTTCCAGCTTCTACATCGATTAGCGCTCTGGCTGTAGCTAGGAAAGGCCTGCCGAAAATGATCGGATACCTCAAGTCTTCTTTGATATCCATGATGACAAAATCACATGGAACGTAGGCATCCTTCCCTATCCTTACTGGGACATCTTCGATGATTCCCAACGGTGCAGTTACGGTGGAGTCGGCTAGTTGAATAGTCATTGCTGTAGGCAGCAGGTCAGTGAGACCAAGGCGTTGGCACATTGAGTAGGGCATAATGGATATACTAGCCCCGAGGTCAGCTAACCCTTTCTTTGTGGATGCATTTCCAATGCAACATTGGATTCTGAAGGAACCTGGGTCCTTCTTCTTTTAGGGTAGTTTGTTCAGGATGATGTCATAAGTGGTTTGAGCGAGCTTGACGGTCTCCTGCTCTTTGGTGATATACTTACGCGATAGCAAAGTTTTGAGATACCTTGCCCATGCTGGTACTTCGGATAGAGCGTCAAGGAGTGGGATGTCAATATAAAGTTTCTTCATTGCTTCCTTGAATTTCTGAAACCTGACGTCCATTTTTGTTTCTTGCAGTCTGCCTGGGTACGGGATCCTTGGTTTGAATTGCGGGACTTTGGATTCTGCAGGTACATGCTCTTTGTTTTCGTCCTTTGTGCCTTCGGAGGATTTTTCAATCCCTTGTTGCGAAATCTCTTTCGTCATAAAAGTGGGCACATCGTCATCATCTAGAGTGATCTTGATGGGTTTAGGAAGAATGCGTCCCGACCTTGTGGTGACGGCATTCAGCTGTTCGTGTTTGTTTTGCCCGTACTTAGAATTTGGTTCAGGCTGCCCATCAAAAGTGCTTGCCGAAGGTTTTAACTGTACAGCAATATGAGCAAGCTGGGTTTCAACTGCCTTTTGTTGGGCTTGTTGGTTAGCTAGCATGGTTTGCTGAGACTGAAGCATTTGTTTTATCAAAGATAGCTCATCTTCCGGTTGTGCAGTGACGTTTTTCTGAGGGTTTTGTTGTTGAGACTGTTGAATATGCAATTGCGGGTGAAGCGGGGGATGAGTGTACTGATAGTAGGCTGATTGATTTCTAGGGTAGTTAGCCCTAAGGAAATTGTTCCTTGGATTCCCTTGATTTTGGTTAAAATTGTTTGGAAACCCAGGAGGCAGCTTACTGTCAAGTCCCCCTTGTGCCTGATGTTGCGGATTCGCAGTTCCAGAGGGATTCCCATACTGGAACCCAGGATGGTTCCTTGGTTGACTAGGGTTATAATAAACTTGTCCGGGAACAGTATGGATGGAGTTGACTTGCTCTGGAATCTGATCTTCAGCCTGATTAGTGATGGCCTCATAGGATTGTGGTGGTGGATGCATATCCATCATCACATTATAGAGTATTCCGCAGGAAAGAGTTGGATGATCCGAAGAATGACAAGCCTCATAGGATCCTGTGACGGCTTTGACTTGATGAACCAGCGGGGTTTTCTTCTTATCAATTTCCCCTAGAGTTGTTTCAAGGGTTTGCTGTTTATGAGCGATTGTCTTCAAAGCCTCGGCTATTGACTTTAGTTCCATAGATTCTTCAGCTTTAAAGACTTTTAAGACGCCTTTTCCCGCTGACCGCCCCCAATTGGACTGGTTTTCGGCTCCTAAGGTAACGATCTTCCAGGCATCTTCATAGTTTTTCCTCATGAAATTTCCTCCAGACGAGGAATCTAGGAATTGTTTAATGTCATCGCTTACCCCCCGATAAAAAGTTTCAATCAATTGATTCTGTGAAATTCCATGATGAGGGCATTTGCGTAGAAGTTCCTTGAATATTTCCCATGCCTCAGCGAGGGTTTCTCCAGGTAGTTGGGAGAAATGGTTAATCTGCCCTCTGATTTCATAGGTCAGCGAGGGTGGAAAGAACTTCTCCAGGAATTTTTCCTCTAGAGGGGCCCAAGTGGTTATGATGGGTTCTCTGTCCAATGAGTTGTACCAACTCAAGGCCCTTCCAGATAAGGTGAAATGAAACAGGTGGAGCATTATTGCGTCGAAAGCAATGCCAGCTTGCGGGACCAGGCGGCATAATGCCTTAAACCGTTTCAAGTGGTCCATGCAATCGTCCCCTGAACCTCCTGAGAAGGAAATTCCTTGCATAATCTGGATCCTCTGGGTCCGAATCTCAAAGTTTGGGATGTTGATGATCGGAGGCCGGACCGGGTGGTTATCTTCGTAATTCTTCGGGACAGCATAGTCCCTCAGTTGCTTGTTTCGTAATTCGAGCTGAGCAGCCTCGGTCTCTGCTCTTATGCGGGCTTGCTCTTCTGCTCGTATCTCTGCTTGTATTTGGGCACGGGTGTCTGCAATGAGTTGTGCCCGTTGTGCGGCGATAGCAGCATTGACTCTCTCCATCACCAAAGCGGCTTGATGCTGTTCGTCAGCCATTTGACTAGCGCGTTGGCGATTGAGACGGATTCTGCGGTGGAAACTTCTCTCTACCTCGGAGTCGAACTCCGGATCAGGGGAGAATCCTCGATTATGCGGTGATTGCATATACGGGTTCTACCTGAGTAAAGAAAAGAGAACACCTTTAGATAATGGAGACAATATGAAAGTTTCAAGAAGATGATGAGTTATGATTCAAAAAGAAAGTGTAAAATCCTAACCAACTAGAAAAATAAACTAAGTGAAATACTAACGTTCCGTTGTCCCCGGCAACGGCGCCATTTTTTGATGGAGCTGGGACTTACACCAAAAGATTTTCAGTCTTCCAATGGGAGTCCCAGGATTCTATCACCAAAAACCCTAGAGAGGATTGATGTCTTCCCTAGGTTTACCTAGAACTGGTGCTTAGATAACAACTCCAACCCCATAAGAGTATGGAAGCCTTATCATAGTACAGATTTAGGATCGAACCCAAAAGACAACGGTCTTGTTGCAAGCAACAAGATGGAAAACGTACAACACTTCACTTAGTTATTTTACTAGTTGGCACTTATATCAAAAGGTTGGATTTTGATTGGTTTTTAGACTAAAGCATGAAAAGTAAATAAAGCAAGTAAAACTAAGATTTAACAAATGATGATGAATCACTGGGGTTAAGCAGGTATTCACCACCGATACACATGCATTGTATATGTACTAAGCAAGCAAGACTTATAAGCTAGATGCATGGATGTTCCACAAGACCGATGCCTTATAAGACAAGAGCGATGCATTGCATCCAAGGATGTTCCACAATACCGATGCCCATATAAGACAAGAGCGATGCATTGCATCCTTCGATGTTCCACAAGACCGATGCCCATATAAGACAAGAGCAATGCATCACATCCTTCAAGGGTTAAGTAGCTCTCATTCGGTACATTTCTACGCGTCACTGAAGATATGTAGTCTTCCAAAGAGAGAATCTTACTCAACCTCATGAAACGTGCATCTAAAACTAACAAGCGAGCGATAATTATCAAATCGAATAGCGTCTTTGTAGGCCTAGTCTCCTATTCGGATAACCTAGCTACGAGAAGTGCGGGAATGTTGCAACACCAGCCATTCCCGATCAAATGGTCACATGCTTTACATCATTCCCCTCGCAAAGCGTGTTCCTCGACTTACCAAGGTTACTTCCATACAGATAGAAGTGCAACGGATGGTAGTGAGTTTACTCCACTCTTTGAGATGCACTCCTAGACACCGAATCGGATGCGTGGTGGATACACACACCAGAAACCAACACTAAATCGGTATTCGAGTCTCGAGAGCGGTCGTAGACAAACCACAACAAAAGACAATAGATGCATACAAGAACGTGGCCATCATTCAAGCATGTATGGAACGATTTAGTATTAAAACGAAAGGATAACATCTTTTTAGTACAAAGTACAAAACATGGGCAGCGGGGCTAGTCCCCGCGCCCCAGTGGATGGAACTACTCGCTCCTCATAGAGGGAACAACAAAGGAGGAGGAAAGAAGAGATAGAAAGAACATCATCTCCACTGAGGAGAGAAGGTTGGACCCTTGGTGGAGAGAGCAACGATCTTCACCCTTCGTGGCTTGCTTGACGACAGATCTTCTCCTCTCACCTTCTTTGTTGATGAGAGAGAAGGTAGCTTTGCAATGGAACGTGAGTCTCAGACCGGCAGCCTCGGGTGGATGGAGTTGTTCTGGTAGTAGAGAGACAGCCTCTGGACGTCTGGACCTCTTTTCAGGGATGGCCCTTGAGGTCTTATTTATAGGCCTTGAGTGAGGTCAAACGGTCTTGAGACCGTTTGGGTTCAAACTGTCTTGAGACCGTTTGGCGTCAAACGGTCTTGAGACCGTTTGGCGTCAAACGGTCTTGAGTCAGACGGTCTTGAGATCGTTTGGCGTCAAACGGTCTTGGGACCGTTTGAACTCCATGCGGTCTTGGGACCGTTTGGCTTCATGCTGTCTCGGGACCGTTTGAACTCCATGCGGTCTTGGGACCGTTTGGCTTCATTCGGTCTCGGGACCGTTTGAATTCCATGCGGTCTTGGGACCGTTTAGCTTCATGCGGTCTCGGGACCGTTTGAACTCCATGCGGTCTTGGGACCGTTTGGCTTCATGCGGTCTCGGGACCATTTGAACTCCATGCGGTCTTGGGACTGTTTGGCTTCATGCGGTCTCGGGACCGTTTGAACTCCATGCGGTCTTGGGACCGTTTGGCTTCATGCGGTCTCGGGACCGTTTGAACTCCATGCGGTCTTGGGACCGTTTGGCTTCATGCGGTCTCGGGACCGTTTGAACTCCATGCGGTCTTGGGACCGTTTGGCTTCATGCGGTCTCGGGACCGTTTGAACTCCATGCGGTCTTGGGACCGTTTGAACTCCATGCGGTCTTGGGACCGTTTGGCTTCACTCGGTCTCGGGGTTGGTTTATTCTTTTATGATGATTTTTTTGTGCTTTTTCTGCAAGTGTAAAAGGAAAAAGTTAGTTTGATGATGTATTTACAAAAAAGGGGTAAAATTAGGTTTATGTACCGTACAATCGTAAAAAGAGTATGGAAAACTAAAGAAAAAGACTACGATAAACTACTAAAATAGGAAGTTATCAGTTGGTGCCCTGAACCGATCGGTTCATGGTCCTGATCCGGCTCAAAAAGACTTTCTTTATTTCTTTCCCAATTGGTATCGAATACCAATTATATTCCCAATCAAATTGGGCAATTTGAAACGAAAGGAAAATTCTTGCCGACATGACTTTTCCCAACTGGTCGGTTGCACCAGTTGAGCCGATCGGTTCAACCCTTGAACCGGTCATTTCAACCTGGGCATGAGCCGATCGGCCTGGACACTCCAGCCGACCGGTTCAGCAACCTCAGCCGACCGGTTCATCACATGAACCGATCGGTTGGGAGCACAGGTTGGGCAAAATCAGTCAATTGCGATTTCAATCAATCCGATACTCCAATCAATGCGTCCAACACCTTGAACCATACGATATTGAGTCATCGACTGATTGAGTGTTTAATTGAACTACTAAACTCCTTTAGTAATCAATCTAAACATTGCTTTGTGGACAAAACTCCTCTTCCAGGTTAAATCCTATGTGTGTGACCCTGCAGGTCCATTTCACATTGGCAGTGAAAGTCCATAACACTTATGACTTCACAAGCAAAGAGCGGTGCCTAGTCACACATCATTGCTACCCAAGTGAAAGTAGAAAGTTGGAGACCAACTTTCATCCTACAATCCGTGAATGGTGTTACAGTGAATGTATAATTCCTTTGTTACTGATATCCAGAATGAACTCGAGGCATGGAACAGTCATCCTGTCAATGTTCATTCATTTCCTTGATCTCAGAGTAGACCGAGTGAGATGTGTATGACATCAATATCACATATTGATTCACACGTGCATGCGCATGCCTTTCTCAATCCTACTCATCAAGTGGCCAAGGATATCAAACTCCCTTAGGAGGGACAAATCCCATATCTATCACTCACCCCTCAAAAGCCCCATGTGTCAAAGCCACCCAATCATCACCTTTATAACAACCCATGTTTCAGGACTGCGTTTGATGATGTCAAAGTGTACCCAACGACATGTGTTGAGTGCAGTGATTTCAGGTCTAAGAATCACACTCACCACCATCACTGTGAGAGATGACTGTGACTACCATGTCATGGTTCCATGTGTCACTCTCACGGTGGGTCTGTCCGATACCTTGTTCTCTAACAAGTACCTATGTGCTTGGTTTGATATCACTATATCATGACTAATGAGATTCTGTCATCAACCAACACACAATCTAGTCTTTAGTGTTATTGATGTCTATGGCTATTTCCACAATAACAACCGACTAGGGACTAAACACGAATGTATACTCTTAACATCCATATGATCTCATCGTTTAGGTCATGAACCTAAAAGCATATGTCATTGAGTAAGACAATCTTTAGACATCTATCATGTTACACCATCATCTCAGAAATAGTTTAAACATATAGATTGGAAATTTCCTTTATTATTATTCAAATCATTTACAAAGTATCCCATTACAATCATCATATGACTTGCTCTATGGGCATACATACCAACAGTAGTCGCTGATGCTTTGAGTAGGATGTAACATCTCTGACCTGGGTTATGAAGTGACCCTAGGTGTTTTGCATAATGAGAGTGATTATATGCATGCTTTTGTTTTTGAAAAGTAATTAGGACTCAAGAGGAGCTCATATTACAATTTTAGTCCTTTTTTAATATTGTTGAAATCAATACTTTGCCTGTTTTGGACTAAAGTGCAATTTACCCAAGTTGAGGGGTCTATTTGCAAATTGTTCATGATAATATGTTCCTCTTGTGTTGAAGCATCATGAGAGTGAAGACGATGCAGAGGCATGACATATGGTAGCCTGAATTCCAAGAAAGAGCTAATTAATCAATGTTTGTGGAAAACCTAATTTTGGTGTAAAGTGCAAATTACCCAAAACCTAGGGTGCAATAGGTAAATTACCACTTAAATTAGGTACCTAATGTTTCTTGGCATCAAGAGGAGCAAAGAAATTGAGAGGGGCACCTCATTGGAGTTAATTTGAAGGAGAGAGAGAATCTTGATAATAAAATATTCAAGATTTAAGCATAATGGAAACATTAATGCAAAAATAAATAAAATAATTCTAGGGCCTTCAAACAAAATTAATTTGTAGGAATTCAGATGCATGATTGAACGTCCTTGAGCTTGCAAGGATCGAAAATATCTTTAGGAGGTGAAATTCAACTCACCTTATTATAAGGAAAAGAATTCCCACTCAAAAAGATATATTAGTATTATAAGGGATTAAGGTGCTTATTTTCTTTTCCCTTAATCCATGGATAAAGGAAGGGAGTTCGGTGGCTTTGAGTTGCCTTTGCATACAAGAAAACCAAGTAGGAAGAGGTGGTACTAGTTTTGGAATTAATTAAATTTTAATTAAACATTTCTCTTTCATCAATTTCTTATAAAAGAGCCTTTTTCAACCCACCTAAGGGTCTTTTTTGATTCCTTTTCTTCCCCTTGCTTGCAAAACCGACCAAGAAGGCTAAGGAAAGCAGGGAGCACGCCCCCAACCTGTTGGTAAGCCTTTGATCTTCATTCTTCATGATTTTATGGTGAAAATCATTAAACAATGTGTAATTTCTTCATTTCTTCACTCCATCTTCAACCATAGCCGATCCTTTCACTCCAAAAGCTTGAGAAACGACCTTGGGAGGTTTCTAGAGCTTCAACCTCCATTGGAGACGTGAATTTTGAAGCTTGGGATCAGATTTAAAGGCGGGTTATATAACTTTAACCCTTCATCTTTGCCATTGAATTTGATTTCTACTTGCAATTGATATAATTGTCATTATTGCAATAGTCTTGCTTAATTGATGGAGTTGCCATGGAAAATGGTTGTAGTTCCGTGAGTTTAAACGTTGAAGATGACAACCTATTCATAAGAACACACCTTGATTAAAGATCAGGAGCAAACGGTCTTGGACTTTTGGTCCAAACGGTTTTGCAAACCGTTTGGTAAAGTTGGATCCCAAACCGTTTGGTTTAGTTGACCGTTTGGTATAGTTGACCATTTGGACACCAAACCACATGGCATGGTTGACTGTTTGGTATGGTTGACCATTTGGGGTTTGAACTTGATCATAGGTTGGATGATGATCTAATGGACTCAATTGAATGATTCAAGGTGTGCACGATCCTTCTAGTAGAAACCCTAATTAAATCGATGGATGAAATACATGATTGGTCCCTTTGATTTCAAGACTTTTTGGGGCAAACGGTCTTGAGACCGTTTGATCCCAAATGGTCTTGAAACCGTTTGGGACCAAACGGTTTCAAAACCGTTTTGTGGATTGAAGGTTGATCCTTGACCCATGGATGATGATCCAATGGTTTAGATTGATGATCCCTTCAATTGAATAATCAATGGCCATTTCAATGGTGCAAATGGAAATTGATTTGATTGAGATTTGACCTAGTTAGCCCTTGCAGTTTTGGGACTGATTTGGCCCAAACGGTCTTGAAACCGTTTGGTGGCAAATGGTTTCAAAACCGTTTGGTGATGTAACTTCAAGACCGCATGGAGGTTGTTAGTGGTTCAATCATTAGGATATTAAAGGCAATGATAGTCCTAATTATCCAATGATGGTTAGTAATGTTAATTAATAAGGTACAAAGGTGGAAACCCTAAAAGTACCTATGTGATTAGTGTTAATCAAGGGAGAAACCCTAATTGTTAATAAGAGCAATGACTTGGTACACCATGTCATTCATAGTTGTATGAACTTAATTAAGGGGTGATATGACTTAATCAAGTTGAGAGGTATGATAACATAAAGTTGATACATGAGTATGACTCATATGGTGATTAAGGATATGAATCTTAAGTAATAAGATCATGAAACCCTAATCATGAACCTAAACCCTAATTAACAAGGATGTTGATCCTTAACCCTAATCCAAGGTATGGATGTAAACCTAATTTAGGGTGATGATGTGAATAGACCTAATCAAGAGTTTTAATGTGATCCAAAACCCTAATTGGGATGAATAGTAGACCCTAATTATGGGAATGGACCATGAAACCCTAATTGGGATGAATAGTAAACCCTAATTATGGGAATGGATCATGAAACCCTAATTGGGATGAATAGTAAACCCTAATTGTGAAATATTGAATGTAAATCCTTTTTATAGGATGACTTTGGTGAGAAACCCTAACTAAGGATGGTTTCATGAGAAACCCTGAAGTTTGATGTGTTGTGAAGCCCAAACCCAGGGTAATGCTATGTATTGCCTAATGAACCCTAATCTTGGGCTATATGGTGATAAACCTTATCTTTAATGCGATAAGGGGATGACTATCCTTAAATGACATGAAATGGGAAACCCTAACCCTGGTAAGGGAATAGTGGTATTACCCATGAATAGTGAATTCATATTTTTTGAACATGATTCTGATATGCAATTGATATCACTGTATCATCTGTGCTCACCATGCATGTATCTTGAAATAATGATCATGGCCAGGTACGAGCTATGATGTTTAATTCATTATTGTGATTGTACCTTGAGTGTCATAATATACCTTGTTTCCTGATAAGAGGTAACAATAGAATTAATGGACCTCAAGTACCATGTGTGATGCTTGTAATATTAAAGTATCATGTCTGCCTTGGTCAATTGACCTAAAGGTGATGGTTACCTGGAAAAGTGGTAACAATGCTTAATTATGAATCAAGGGTTTCATTACCCAGGGCCATATGATTATGGTGAAGAAATTGAGAGGGGATTGAGTTCCCAATATCTTTTAAAGACTGTAAGTAATTAGTGGAATTAGTACATGTTTCCTTTTTAGCATTGATATAATAAGTTATGTTTGAGAACTTGCCTGATGCTAAATGAATATGAAAATGTACTTAATTAATCAAGTGAAATCTGTTCATGTAGTGCTCTGACCATAGATCCATCATCGTCAGCAACTGGTGATGGTGAAACAGGTTTTCTATGGAATTCATGGAATTCACATATTTTGAATATGCGGGGGTAAATGGGAAAAAATATTCTTACGTCCGGGTGAAGAGATCGAGGAAGGGTAAACACTAAACCTCTCAATCCTTCATGTGTCAGGATAGATATATCATAAATATCTCGATGGTTGGGATAGATGTAACATTAATCTTCCAACGTTATTCAATGTCGGGTCGAGGAGATAAACATTAAATCTCTCGATGGCCGATGAGAGTGCAGTTGACGTTGTAACTCTATAGAGAAGTTCCACTATACCCTGGAAAGCTATTTGAGCAGTCGACACAGTACTGCTTGCAGTCCTATGCTGACCAGGATGTGGGAGGTCATGGGAATCCGGCTCTTCCATTAACCTATTTATGGTACCGATTTCGATTCTAGAAATGGTCGGTTGGAGTATGAGCGGTATAACTCATCTCCTCAGAGCTTAAACTTGTTTGTAAAATATAATCAGCCGTGTAGCGTATTTGCATAAGATTGAAATACGAGAAACATTGATTGATGATATACTACTTAGTATGCCCTTGATACAGGAATATATTTGTGTTCCTTTAATTCATATTGAATAGGAGATCTGCTGCTTAATCAAGTTATAGCTTTAACATTGCATAAGAATGTTGCTCTAGTCTGCATAGATGTGATTTCACATGCTATAGATTTATATTATTTATTTCTATTAAACTGCAATGACAATGTTTTGGCGGAGAGTTATATCTCCCACTGGGAAAATTTTTACAATTGTCTCACCCCCGTGGGATTTGATGTTTTTAGGTAGACGCAAACATCAAGGCAGAAACTCTTCTATAGGAGAAGAGCAGCAACAGCAGTAGTAGACACAGGGACAGTAGTGAGCCATTAGGTGGAGGCTTTGGCTGTCTGACCTTTGTGTAGATAGTCCTATAGTCGTCTCTATACTCTCGAGTCCTAGGAGTTAATGTTTTGATACTTCAATCTGAGATTTTGTGCATGTATGCCTCGAGGTGCAATGATGCATGTAATATATATATGAACCAGGATGTAATGTTTTACTTTGGTTCTGAATGAAAGAGTTTCCTGTGAATGGACCTCTTGATAAATGGTTTTCATTTTTAGTGATTTTCATGAATCCGCTGCTAGTAATCGCTTCCGCTTTAGTTAATCTTGTTTTTGCGAGACGGACGTCACAATTTAGTGATATCAGAGCTCTAGGTTCGCTGAGTCTACAGAGACATAGGATTAAGGTAGTTGAGTCTGTTCTAGTGTCTTCCAGTTTATCTGATAGTATCTTCTGCTCATATAGAAGAAGAAGATCTAAGGATGCCTGGATCACACAAAGAACACACTGCTGAGAGCAGTGTTGCTACACCGGGAAATGGTGCAAGAGGCCAGGACAGGGAGGAACCTGTACCTGAACAACCCCAGTTCAACCCAGCTGATATGGGGAACCCAGTCTTCCAGACTATGTGCGGAAAATTTATGGCGGCTATGACCCACATGACAGATAGAATGCCAGTACATGCACCTAGGGCAGCACCTCATGATGAAAGACATGGTGCCGGCAAGACTTTTGAAAGGATTAAGAGGGTAGGAGCCTTAGAGTATACTGGTACAGTCGATCCAGCTGATGCTGATCTTTGGTTGACCGAGCTGGAGAAAGCCTTCATGATCCTTATGATTCCTAATGATGAGAGGGTCAGACATGCTGTATATCTCCTCAAGGGAAGTGTCGGTCATTGGTGGACCATTGAGGAGGGCAAAAGACCTGGAGTTGTGATTGGATGGGATGAATTTAGATGTGAATTCGTCACTAGATACTTTCCCAAGACATATCTAGATGAAAAGATTTCTCAATTCGAGAAGATTAAATAAGGACCTATGAACATTAGTGAGTATGAGGCTAGGTTCATGGAGTTGTTGCGGTTCTGTCCGCATATGGCATCCAATGATGAGGAGAGAATTTGGCGGTTTGAGAAGGGACTGAACACTGAATTAACAACTCTGGTGTCTGCTCTGGAGAATCGAGAGAGGTTTGCAACTTTTGTGGAGTCTGTAAGATGCATTGAGAGGTCTGTAATTGAGAAGCGACAGACCAAGGGTAAGAAGGAATACCCACAGTTTCAAGGACATAGTACTGGAAGTTTTAAGAAACCAAGGTATTATGTGCCTACATGTCACACCCCAATTTCACTTTAGCCACAAACCACGAAATTAGGGCACGACAGGTGGGATTAACACATAACCAACCATTCGTCACTTTTAAAACAATCCAAAGCATGTAATTGATAACCAAGTTTAAGCTGTAAACAAGAACTAAACAAACTGCAGAAACTTCTCTATTAAACTGATAGAAGATACAAGCAAAGTCTACAGCAGAATACATTGATTAACATAAAGGAAGCATAACATTAATTTACATCTTTGTACACATTCTCTCTCTCACTCACACCTTGTCCCGAAGATCGAGGGGAATGGACTAAGAGACCTCTAACTAGACTAGCAACAAACCTTCTAACAACTAAGCGTTAGGATGAAACGATCCTTCTGATTCCTGATGCTGATGCTGACATGAAAATGTTTTGAGTAGAGGTATGAGCCTACTCGCTCAGTGAATAACATTTCACTTAGCTATCATTAAACAACTCGTCAGGTTTATAAACTAAAATAAACAAATATACAGTTCAAGCAGGGCAGTTCTACTGACATAGCAGATATACAGATAATAATCTCATTTCTAAGCATCAATCGGTAATTCAGATAAATGAAAAGATTATACAAATTTACTGTGAACCTACTTGATTATTTATTCATTTTATTATTATGCCCTAAATATATGCAGTGTACTCTGCATATAAAGATCCGCAACAAGTCCATGCTACGGTCCCACCGTACAAGACTTAGCGACACACCCGGGAAATGCTAAGTCTGACTGCTGTCCTGGTCTGCACAGGACTCTCAGGCACTCAAGGGCCTCACTGTACTCTCAGGCGCTCAAGGGCCTCACCGCAAGTCCTAGGCACTAAGGGGCCTCTCTGCAGTATTCTAGTACTCTAGACTCCTCCTCTAACCTGAGCACACAGGCGGAGAGTCTCACAGGGTTACCTTCGTGACACAAGCACGAATGGTGTTAGATAACCAAGTTTTCCTTTTCCCAGTGCCATCATGACACACACACGATTGTTGTTAGACACTGCCTCTCTTTCCTCGTTTGTCCGTGACACAGGCACGGATGATGTTGCAACACGAGTTTCACCCCTAAGTTGCAGATACCTCTTAGGGGTTCTACGGTGTTAGGGCACCTAAGTCTATTAATTAAATAACAGATAACCAATTAAATAGGAATATCGCATTACAACTGTTAAACATAGAATTTCCTCTTTCTCATCATTCTGATCACGCATTTCAAGTTCCAATGAACTTATCACACTAAAATGTACATGCTACACTGTTTAAAGGTCATATCAACTGATACTGAAGCAAATACGCATTTAAAATGAGTTAAATAATGATTTCTAAATGAACTGCCACTCACCCACTTCGGTGTGTTCGTATACACCGAAAAATGTCCACAAACACGCCCAATTCTGACCTTTACAGCAGCGTGCACGCCGTGCACCTAGGCTGCACGCCGTGCACCTTCAGTGCACTTCTGATCTACTTTTCTGCACCTTTGCACGCCGTGCAAACTGACCTTGCACGCCGTGCAAACTGACCTTGCACGCCGTGCAAACTGATTTGCACGCCGTGCACCTGGGCTGAAACTCGTTCCGTTATCTGTAACTTTGCACGCCGTGCAAACTG
The DNA here is from genome assembly GCA_963693085.1 of Alisma plantago-aquatica. Lineage (NCBI taxonomy): Eukaryota > Viridiplantae > Streptophyta > Magnoliopsida > Alismatales > Alismataceae > Alisma > Alisma plantago-aquatica. Next base: position 627,115,560 of record OY856413.1, on the reverse strand, counting down.
ACTTTGCACGCCGTGCACCTGCGCAGAAACGGAAATCCCCTAAATCAGCTTTCTGCAATGTTGCACGCCGTGCAAAACGGATTTGCACACCGTGCAACCTGCGCAGGGGCGGAAATTGCAGAATTAAGAGAGACGATTGGGGTCGATTCGGTGGACGATTCTTACCCGAATCACTCCTATAGCTTCGGATTGACCTAGCAAGCACTTGGCAAGCAGAAAGAACGGAGGGGGAAGCACCGTTCGCTCCCTAGACCATCTCCATGGTCGTCTTCTTCATGGCTGCAGGAGGAAGAAGAAGGTGAGGAAGAAGAAGATGATGCAGCCAGTTGGTTTGGCTGGAGAAGATGAAGAAATCGAAGGAGGACGGAGAAGGAAGGAGCTTGGTTGCCTAGCTTCTCCTCTAGCTTGCTCTTTCTCCCTTTCTCCTTCTCTGTTTCTCCCAAGCGGCAACGGAAGGAAATGAACTATCGTTCATTCCAAAGTCGGTTAATAGAGTTAAAAAGGAAAACTGAAGGAAAGGATAAGGAAGGGCGCCCAGGGGGCCGGATGTAAATTGCCCAGAAACTTTCCGAAATTACACATAGGTCCCTGCACACTAAAAAAGCTCATATCTTTTTACTCGTAGGTCGGTTTCACATGATTTCTTCGGCAACGGGTTAAGCACAAACTTGCCCTCAACCTCAAGACAAGAAAACAAGCTAATGATACATTAACACTAGCTCAAAGCTCAAAACACTATTAACAAGAGTAAGTACTCATCTCAACATAACTAGTTCAATTATGCACTAACCAAGGTACTTACTGGTAAAACGAAATGTGGGTCATAACACTACACCACCACCAAGGTTTAATACCCAGACGCAGTGGACGTCAAGTAAGGGTAGAAATCGTAGTCTACCACCAAAAGGAGCCCAAATCTCAGCCTCTATGTCAGTAACAGGACCACCCAGACCACCAAGGGGGAATATAACCTATTATAGGTGTGGAAAAGAAGGCCATGTGGTGAGAGAATGTCTTAAGAAAGTCAGGAGTGTGACCCATCAACCGAGGCAGAGTCAGAAGGGCTCTCATAGGCAACAGCCTGGTAGTGGTGCTATAGGATGTGGACCAACGTCCCAAGCTGGTTCTTCGACATCTAACAATCGATCACTGGGTCAACAGCAAGCGACAGCTAGGTTCTATGCTATGAACCAACCTGAAGCAGTAGTCAACCCTCAGGTTGTGACAGGTCAGATGGAATTACTTTATTCTGATATGTCTTTATCCTGCTTCGTATCTGTGTTAATTGATCCGGGTGCTACGTACTCTTTTATCACTCAAGAAGTGATTGATGACTGCAAAATAATTGTTAGTCATAAAGTAGATAGCTTGCTGTTAGAGACACCTTTGATGGGATCTGCAGTATTGCGGGAAGTGTGTTCTCCCTGCAATCTTGTCTTCTCTGATCACCACATTCAAGTGGATCTTATACCACTTGAGATGCATGGGTTTGATATAATCCTTGGAATGGACACCTTAGAGAAGTATAAGGTTGTCTTGGATTGTAGTTCCAAGCAAGCTGCGTTCACAGATGGTGGTGACACATGGATCTTTCAGGGAGATAGAAAGATTCTTCCCACATGTCTTGTGTCAGCTATGGTAGCTGAGAGGTTGATGAGACAAGGATGCTTTGCATTCTTAGCCCATGTGGTTGATACCATAATGGAAAGCCATCATCCTTCTGAAGTTCCTGTAGTCAGGGAATTTGAAGATGTATTTCCTGAAGAACTTCCTGGTGTTCTGCCGCCCCGAGAGATTGATTTTGAAATAAATCTAATTCCGGACACGCAACCAATAGCACAAACACCGTATAGGATGGCGCCTTCTGAAATGGAAGAGCTTAAGAAACAACTACAAGAGTTGCTTGAGAAGGGTTTTATTCGACCGAGCACTTCACCCTGGGGTGCTCCAGTCCTTTTTGTTAAGAAAAAGGATGGGTTGATGTGGTTATGCATTGACTATATACAGTTAAACAAAGTCACTATAAAGAACAAGTATCCTCTACCAAGGATCGATGACTTGTTTGACCAGTTGCGTGGTGCAACTGTCTTTTCTAAGATAGATCTGAGGTCGGGATACCATCAGTTACGCATCAAGGAGAGTGACATACCTAAGTCTACCTTTAGGACAAGGTATGGTCACTATGAGTTCACAGTTATGTCATTTGGACTAACTAATGCACCAACTACATTTATGGAACTCATGAATAGAATCTTTCGACCTTTTTGGATCAGTATGTTGTTGTCTTTATAGATGACATTTTGATATATAGTAGAGATGCTCAACAACATGAGCAACATCTTTGCCAAGCTCTGACTTTGCTAAGAAAGCATAAACTATATGCTAAGTTTAGCAAATGTGAATTCTGGTTACCAGAAGTTTCCTTTCTCGAACATGTAATATCTGCCTCAGGTATTCGTGTTGATCCTAAGAAGGTAGAATCTATCCTACAATGGGAACAACCAAAGACACCGATAGAGATAAGAAGTTTCCTAGGACGGGATGGCTATTACAGGAGGTTCATAAAGAACTTCAGCTCAATAGCTCTACCCCTAACTAAGTTGACAAGGAAGGAGATTCCTTTTGTCTGGAATGACAAGTGTCAACATTGTTTCCAGTTGCTGAAGGAAAGATTGACAAGTGCACCTGTATTGGTACTACCTGATCAAGGAAAGGGGCATATAGTCTTCTGTGATGCATCTAAGAATGGCTTAGGATGTGTGTTGATGCAGGATAAGTAGGTGATTTCTTTTGCTTCTCGACAACTTAAGAAACACGAGGAGAATTATCCGACACACGATCTAGAATTAGCTGTTGTGGTCCATGCCTTGAAGATCTTGAGGCATTATCTCTATGGAGAGACATTCCAGATTTTCACACACCATAAGAATCTGAAGTATATCTTTTCTCAGCATGAGCTAAACATGAGGCAACGCCGCTGGATGGAATTAATCAAGGACTATGATTGTATAATTGATTATCATCCAGGGAAATCCAATGTGGTTGCTGATGCACTAAGTAGGAAATCAGTAGCACCAGCCCTAGATGAAGCACAACTAAACTCCTTAGTGTGCTCTAAGAGAGATATGTTTATATCCTTGAGACAAGACCATGTACAATGTAAAGTGTCATTGTTAGCCGGGTTGTTAGCTGAGATGCACATAAAACCAACTCTGAGACGTCAGATTAAAGAAGCACAACAGAGTGATTCTATGATTCAACAGATCATGCCAGAATATGGTAGTGAGAAGCGGGATGGCTTCCATGATTCTGATGATCAGGTAGTCTGTTACCATGAAAGGATGGTAGTACCTGACGTGGACAACTTAAGAAAGTTAGTCATGGAGGAATCTCATTCTTCAATGTATGCTATGCATCCAGGGAGCACCAAGATGTATCATAACTTAAAAGATATGTATTGGTGGCCTGGTTTGAAGAAGGATGTTGCTGAGTTTGTTATGCGGTGTCCGGTGTGTCAGTAGGTTAAAGCTGAACATCAGAAGCCTGCAGGAACAATGCAACCCCTGCCTATACCACAGTGGAAGTGGGATCATGTAACTATGGACTTTGTGGTTGGTTTGCCTAGAATAGCCAAAAGCCATGATTCCATTCGGGTGATAGTTGATAGGTTGACAAAGACAACACATTTCTTACCTGTCAAAACAACCTATACAACTGAGAAGATTGCACAAATCTACATAGATGAGATAGTGCGTTTGCATGGGGTCCCAGTTACAATAGTTTCTGATAGAGGTCCTCAGTTTATGAGTCATTTTTGGGAACAACTTCATAAAGCTTTGGGTACACAACTGAGTTTTAGTACAACTTTTCATCCTCAGACAGATGGACAGTCTGAGAGGACAATACAAACCTTAGAGAACTTGCTTAGGGCATGTGTCCTTCAGTTTGTGGGGAGTTGGGATCTACATCTGAGCTTGATAGAGTTTGCTTATAATAATAGCTATCAACACAATATTGATATGGCACCATATGAGGCTTTGTATGGTAGACGTTGTAGATCTCCCCTATGTTGGTATGAAACTGGTGAATATCAACTTTTGGATCCTGAGCTGGTTCAACAAACAACTGAGAAGATAAAGATTATACAACAACAGTTAAAAACAGCCCAAGACAGACATAAATCCTATGCTGACAAGCATCGTAGACCCTTAGAATTCCAAGTCGGAGATAGAGTGTACCTCAAGGTTTCACCTTGGAAAGGCATCCTGAGATTTGGAAAGAAAGGGAAGTTAGCTCCTAGATTTATGGGGCCTTATCCAATCATTGAAAGGATGGGAAAGGTAGCCTATAAGCTAGATTTACCACCTGAGTTGCATAGATTGCACCCAGTGTTTCATATCTCTATGTTGAGGAAGTTTCATCCTGACACTGAGTTAGTTCTACAACCTGTGGAGGTAGAACTAAATGATGATATATCTTATGTTGAAGGGTCAGTGTTGATTCTTCACAGAAGAATCAAGAAACTAAAAAAGAAAGACATTAGTCTGGTAAAAGTCCTCTGGAATCACCGTGGCATTGAAGAAGCTACGTGGGAGCTAGAGGATGAGATGAGAAGGAAATATCCTACTCTTTTCTCTTAATGTTTTGTTGATGATTTTGGGGACGAAATCATTGTAAGGGTGGATAAACTTGTAACATCTTTGACCTGGGTTATGAAGTAACCCTAGGTGTTTTGCATAATGAGAGTGATTATATGCATGCTTTTGTTTTTGAAAAGTAATTAGGACTCAAGAGGAACTTATATTACAATTTTAGTCCTTTTTGAATATTGTTGAAATCAATACTTTGCCTATTTTGGACTAAAGTGCAATTTACCCAAGTTGAGGGGTCTATTTGCAAATTGTTCATGATAATATGTTCCTCTTGTGTTGAAGCATCATGATAGTGAAGACGATGCAGAGGCATGACATATGGTAGCCTGAATTCCAAGGAAGAGCTAATTAAACAATGTTTGTGCATGAAAACCTAGTTTTGGTGTAAAGTGCAAATTACCCAAAACCTAGGGTGCAATAGGTAAATTACCACTTCAATTAGGTCCCTAATGTTTCTTGGCATCAATAGGAGCAAAGAAATGGAGAGGGGCGCCTCATTGGAGTTAAGTTGAAGGAGAGAGAGAATCTTGATAATAAAATAATCAAGATTTAAGCATAATGGAAACATTAATGCAAAAATAAATAAAATAATTCTAGGGCCTTCAACCAAAATTAATTTGGAGGAATTCAGATGCATGAGTTAACTTCCTTGAGCTTGCAAGGATCTAAAATATCTTAAGGAGGTGAAATTCCACTCACCTTATTATAAGGAAAAGAATTCCCACTCAAAAAGATATATTAGTATTATAAGGGATTAAGGTGCTTATTTTCTTTTCCCTTAATCCATGGATAAAGGAAGGGAGTTCGGTGGCTTTTAGTTGCCTTTTCATACAAGCAAACCAAGGAGGAAGAGGTGGTACTATTTTTGGAATTAATTAAATTTTAATTAAACATTTCTCTTTCATCAATTTCTTATAAAAGAGCCTTTTTCAGCCCACCTAAGGGTCTTTTTCGATTCCTTTTCTTCCCCTTGGTTGCAAAACCGACCAAGAAGGCTAAGGACAGCAGGGAGCACGCCCCCAACCTGTTGGTAAGCCTTTGATCTTCGTTCTTCATGATTTTATGATGAAAATCATAAAACAATGTGTAATTTATTCATTTCTTCACTCCATCTTCAACCCTAGCCGATCCTTTCACTCCAAAAGCTTGAGAAACGACCTTGGGAGGTTGCTAGAGCTTCAACCACCATTGGAGATGTGAAGCTTGAAGCTTGGGATCAGATTTGAAGGCGGGTTATATAACTTTAACCCTTCATCTTTGCCATTGAATTTGATTTCTACTTGCAATTGATTTAATTGTCATTATTGCAATAGTCTTGCTTAATTGATGGAGTTGCCATGGAAAATGGCAGTAGTTCCGTGAGTTTAAAGGTTGAAGATGACAACCTATTCATAAGCACACACCTTGATCAAAGATTAGGAGCAAACGGTCTTGGACTTTTGGTCCAAATGGTTTTGCAAACCGTTTGGTAAAGTTGGATCCCAAACCGTTTGGTTTAGTTGACCGTTTGGTATAGTTGACCATTTGGACACCAAACCGCATGGCATGGTTGACCGTTTGGTATGGTTGACTGTTTGGGGTCTGAACTTGATCATAGGTTGGATGATGATCCAATGGACTCAATTGAATGATTCAAGGTGTGCACGATCCTTCTAGTAGAAACTGTAATTAAATCGATTGATGAAATTCATGATTGGTCCCTTTGATTTCAAGACTTTTTGGGGCAAACGGTCTTGAGACCGTTTGATTCCAAACGGTCTTGAAACTGTTTGGGACCAAACGGTTTCAAAACCGTTTGGTGGATTGAAGGTTGATCCTTGACGCATGGATGATGATCCAATGGTTTAGATTGATGATCCCTTCAATTGAATAATCAATGGCCATTTCAATGGTGCAATTGGAAATTGATTTGATTGAGATTTGACCTTGTTAGCCCTTTCGGTTTTGAGACAGATTTGGCCCAAATGGTCTTGAGACCGTTTGAGACCAAACGGTCTGGAAACCGTTTGGGGCCAAACGGATTCAAAACCGTTTGGGGTCAAACAGTTTCAAAACCGTTTGGTGGCAAACGGTTTCAAAACCGTTTGGTGATGTAACTTCAAGAACGCATGGAGGTTGTTAGTGGTTCAATCAATAGGATATTAAAGGCAATGATAGTCCTAATTATCCAATTATGGTTAGTAATGTTAACTAATAAGGTACAAATGTGAAAACCCTAAAAGTACCTATGTGATTAGTGTTAATCAAGGGAGAAACCCTAATTGTTAATAAGAGCAATGACTTGGTACACTATGTCATTCATAGTTGTATGAACTTAATTAAGGGGTGATATGACTTAATCAAGTTGAGAGGTATGATAACATAAACTTAATACATGAGTATGACTCATATGGTGATTAAGGATATGAATCTTAAGTAATAAGATCATGAAACCCTAATCATGAAGCTGAACCCTAATTGACAAGGATGTTCATCCTTAACCCTAATCCAAGGTATGGATGTAACCCTAATTTAGGGTGATGATGTGAATAGACCTAATCAAGAGTTTTAATGTGACCCAAAACCCTAATTGGGATGAATAGTAGACCCTAATTATGGGAATGGACAATGAAACCCTAATTGGGATGAATAGTAAACGCTAATTATGGGAATGGATCATGAAACCCTATTTGGGATGAATAGTAAACCCTAATTGTGAAATATCGAATGTAAATCCTTTTCATAGGATGACTTAGGTGAGAAACCCTAACTAAGGATGGTTTCATGAGAAACCCTGAAGTTTGATGTGTTGTGAAGCCCAAACCCAAGGTAATGCTATGTATTGCCTAATGAACCCTAATCTTGGGCTATATGGTGATAAACCTTATATATAATGCGATAAGGGGATGAATATCCTTAAATGACATGAAATGGAAAACCCTAACCCTGGTAAGGGAATAGTGGTATTACCCATGAATAGTGAATTCATATTTTTTGAACATGATTCTGATATGCAATTGATATCACTGTATCATATGTGCTAACCATGCAGGTATCTTGAAATAATGATCATGGCCATGTACGAGCTATGGTGTTTAATTCATTATTGTGATTGTACCTTGAGTGTCATAATATACCTTGTTTCCTGATAAGAGGTAACAAGAGAATTAATGGACCTCAAGTACCATGTGTGATGCTTGTAATATTAAAGTATCATGTCTGCCTTGGTCAATTGACCTAAAGGTGATGGTTACCTGGAAAAGTGGTAACAATGCTTAATGATGAATCAAGGGTTTAATTACTCAGGGCCATATGATTATGGTGAAGAAATTGAGAGGGGATTGAGTTCCCAATATCTTTTAAAGACTGTAAGTAATTAGTGGAATTAGTACATGTTTCCTTTTTAGCATTGATATAATAAGTTATGTTTGAGAACTTTCCTGATGCTAAATGAATATGAAAATGTACTTATTAATCAAGTGAACTATGTTCATGTAGTGCTCTGACCATAGATCCATCATCGTCAGCAATTGGTGATGGTGAAACATGTTTTCTATGGAATTCCTGGAATTCACATATTTTGAATATGTGGGGGTAAATGGGCGAAAATATCCTTACGTCCGGGTGAAGAGATTGAGGAAGGGTAAACACTAAACCTATCAATCCTTCATGTTTCGGGATAGATATATCATAAATCTCCCGATGGTTGGGATAAATGTAATATTAATCTTCCAACGATATTCAATGTCGGGTCGAGGAGATAAACATTAAATCTCTTGATGGCCGATGAGATTGCAGTTGACGCTGTAACTCTATAGAGAAGTTCCAGTATACCCTGGTAAGCTATTTGAGCAGTCGACACAGTCCTGCTTGCAGTCATGTGCTGACCAGGATGTGGGAGGTCATGGGAATCTGATTCTTCCATTGACCTATTTATGGTATCGATTTCGATTCTAGAAATGGTCAGTTGGAGTATGAGAGGTATAACTCATCTCCTCAGAGCTTGAACCTATTTGTAAAATATAATCAGCCGTGTAGTGTATTTGCATAAGATTGAAATACGAGAAACATTGATTGATGATATACTGCTTAGTATGCCCTTGATACATGAATATATTTATGTTCCTTTATTTCATATTGAATAGGAGATCTGCTGCTTAATCAAGTTATAGCTTTAACATTGCATAAGAATGTTTCTCTAGTCTGCATAGATGTGATTTCACCTACTATAGATTTATATTATCTCACTGTTCAGTTTATTTTTATTAAACTGCAATGACAATGTTTTGGCGGAGAGTTATATCTCCCGCTGGGACAATTTTTACAATTGTCTCACCCCCGTGGGATTCAGTGTTTTTAGGTAGACGCAGACATCAAGGCAGAAACTCTTCTGTAGGAGAAGAGCAACAATAGCAGCAGTAGACATAGGGACAACAGTGAGCCATCAGGTGGAGGCTTTGGCTGTCTAACCTTTGTGTAGATAGTCCTATAGTCGTCTCTGTACTCTTAGGTCCTAGAAGTTAATGTTTTGAATCTTTTGATACTTTGATCTGAGATTTTGTGCATGTATGCCTCAAGGTGCAATGATGCATGTAATATATATATGAACCAGGATGTAATGTTTTACTTTGGTTCTGAATGAAAGAGTTTCCTGTGAATGGACCTCTTGATAAATGGTTTTAATTTATAGTGATTTTCATTAATCCGCTGCTAGTAATCGCTTCCGCTTTAGTTAATCTTGTTTTCGCGAGACGGACGTCACATAGGAAATCAGCAACACCAGCCCTAGATAAAGCACAACTGAATTCCTTAGTGTGCTCAAGGAGAGATATGCTTATCTCCTTAAGGCAGGACAATGTACAGTTAAAAGTATCATTGTTAGCTGAGTTGTTAGCTGAGATGCATATAAAACCTAATCTGAGACAGCAGATCAAGGAGGCACAACAAGTTGATGCTGCAGTTCAACAAATTAGATCGGAGTATGGTAGTGAGAAACGAGATGGTTTCCATGATTCAGATGATCAAGTAGCCTATTATCTTGGTAGGATGATAGTGCCTAATGTGGATAACTTGAGGAAGTTAATCCTGGAAGAAGATCATTCTTCGATGTATGCTATGCATCTAGGAAGCACCAAGATGTATCGAAACTTGAAAGATATGTATTGGTGGCCTGGAATGAAGAAGGACGTTGCTGAGTTCGTTATGCAGTGTCTTGTGTGTCAGCAAGTTAAAGCTGAACACCAGAAGCCTGCAGGGACAATGCAACCTTTGCCCATACCACAGTGGAAGTGGGATCATGTAACCATGGACTTTGTGGTTGGTCTACCCAGGACATCCAAAGGACATGATTCCATCTGGGTAATAGTTGATAGGTTGACAAAGACAACACATTTCTTACATGTGAAAACAACCTATTCTGCTGAGAAGCTAGCACAGTTATATGTCGATGAGATAGTGCGTCTGCATGGGGTCCCAGTTACCATTGTTTCTGATAGAGGTCCCCAGTTTACGAGTCATTTTTGAGAGCGACTTCATAAAGCTTTAGGCACACAGTTAAGGTTTAGTACAACCTTTCATCCTCAGACAGATAGACAGTCAGAAAGGACTATACAGACTTTGGAGGACTTGCTTAGAGAATGTGTTCTTCAGTTCATGGGGAGTTGGGATCTGAACCTAAGCTTGATAGAGTTTTCCTATAATAACAGCTATCAACATAGCATTGACATGGCACCTTATGAAGCTTTGTATGGTAGACGTTGTAGATCACCCCTATGTTGGTATGAAACTGGTGAATGTCAACTTTTAGGTCCTGATCTTGTGCAGCAGACCACCGAAAAGATTAAAGTAATACAACAACAGATAAAGACTGCATAGGATAGGCAAAAATCTTACACTGATAAGCGTTGTAGACCTTTAGAATTCCAGGTTGGAGACAGAGTGTACCTCAAAGTCTCACCTTGGAAAGGAGTTCTGAGATTTGGAAGGAAAGGGAAGTTTGCTCCTAGGTTTATGGGGCCTTATCCAATCATTGAACGAAGCTTATAAGCTAGAGTTACCACCAGAGCTACAAAGGTTACACCATGTGTTCCACATTTCCATGCTTAGGAAATGTCACCCAGATACAAAATCAGTTCTGCAACCTATGGAAGTAGAATTGAATGATGATGTATCTTATGAAGAAGGACCTGTATCGATCCTTGATAAGAGAACTAAAAAGCTGAAAAAGAAAGATATAAGTCTTGTGAAAGTCATCTGGAATCACCGTGGTATTGAAGAAGCCACGTGGGAATTAGAGGAAGAGATAAGAAGGAAATACCCTGCTCTTTTCTCTTAATATGTTTTTGATGATTTCGGGGACAAAATCCTTGTAAGGGGTGGATAATTTGTAACATCCCTGACCTGGGTTATGTACTAACCCTAGGTGTTTTGCTTAATTAAGTGATTAGATGCTTGTGTTTATCCTTTGAAATGTAATTAAGACTCTTGAGGAACCTATATTTCTATTTCAGTCCTTTTTGAATAATGTTGCAACATTGTTTTGTTAATTTTGGACTAAAATGCAAATTACCCAAGTAGAGGGGCTAACTTGCAAATTGCACATGTTAAAATGTTCCTTTGATGATGATACATCATAAGAATATATATGATGTAGTGGTATGGCTTCCACAAGCTTGAGCACCAAGATATAGCTTGTAGAGCATTCCTTATGCTTCAAAACCTAGTTTTAGTGTAAAGTGCAATTTACCCAAAACCTAGGGTCCAACATGTAAAATATACCCTCTAGAGGATCTGTAATGACCCCGCCTCCCGGTAAACCCCAATTAAGGGAGACCGAAAGGTCGGTGCCATTATCCAATTAATAGGATCAAAGGTTCGACAAATAATCGATAACAATTATGAAATTCTACTAACTAACTGGAATTTGGTATAAAATTAAAACTTTACTTACCTTTGAAAACCTTGGAAATCTATCTATCCTGGTCTTGAATTATTCTATATAATCCTCCTTGCACTTTATTTCTTTTTCCGCAATGTGTCACTTTACTATTTGTTCTTTCAATTGTTGTTCCTAAAACGCCGACAAACAAAACGTCAGTCAGTATATCGAAATATACTGGTATGTGGGAACAACCAAAATCTTGCAAATATGGCTAAAAATTTAATAATCACAATCAAATTAATTAACAAGCCAATTTACACTTTTAAGTATGACGTTCTCCACCACTTTTGCCCTAACCCTGGCATACCCACCTTAGGGTGCCCTTTGCCAATGACTTAAGGCCACCTTCTCAATCCCGAGCTTGGTGCCTGGGGGTCACCACTCATGGTGCCCACTAGTCATGCAATATCATAGGCCACCTTCTTGGTTCATGGGGTCACCACTCAAGGTGTCCATTGGTCTACCCATCTGGGCCTGACCTTTGGCATCATCCATCAGGGTGGCATGTAGGTGCGAGAATCCATACTTCTATTATTAATGTGATAATCATAGTGACTTTATAATTTGCAACTATGAACATCCAATAGATAATTTGCATTCAATGCGATTAAACATTTGAAAAATCATCGGAAAACTAAGGCGGTTATTCATAATTAACCACATACCTGATCCAGAGCAACTTGATTGTCCAAGCAATAAGGATAAAGAACAAGCAACAAGCAATCAACAATATCCTGAAATTAATGCATGGGATCCAAGTGTTATAGTTTATCCAGAACATTCTAAATCTAGACTTGGATTCCACCTTAGGCTTTCTAGACCACATTAGGGTTTTATTAGGGTTTTTGCCTCCATAACACTTTTATCATATTAAATGTTCTCTTAGTTCATAAACCCTAATTTCAACATCATAAGCCCAATTAAAGTCGATTATTTCTCTTTTATACCAAAACTACCTTATTTATCGTTTTAAGTTATTTCAAGGTCATTATACTCAATTATCACCTTTAATTTCTTTCGGATTAACAACTCATTATTCCTTATGATCTAATTCACCTATGAACTCCATTTATTAATAATTCCAACTTTATCCATTAGAAAACCCTACTTATCATATTAAGGGTATCTATCCATGATTAGGAACTTTTATACTAAAACCATCATGTTTTATTCTTTTTAAGTCATGTCAAGATCATTAAGGCCAATTATCATTTTTAGGTTCTTCATCAATGATTATAGTTCAATTGACAACTGTACCTTAATTACTATTTATCACATCTGCTCAGTTAATAAACCCTAATTTAACATTGATTGCACTTTTGCACACAGGAAAACCCTAATCAAGAAAATCATGGGTTTTTAAACTCAAATCATATTCCTATTATCCTTTTTATGTCAAAAGGTCCAATCTTGATTCAGAATATTAAACTAGTTATTAAACTCACCACTAAACAAATCTAGGGTTTTAGATCCATTTAAAGCATCAAAGTACTAACTTTATGTACTTTTCGAACTAGAAGTAAAACTAGCCTCTACTAGTATTTTTATTGAATTCCTCATACTTTTCTGAGCAAGATTCATGTATTAACTTTCCTCATCGGAGTTTTCTATCAAAAGATATGATTTTAATAAGAAAACTTCATTTTTCTAGTTTATTTGCTAATTTTAGAAAAACACAGATCGTCCGATTAATGGACCGCTGGTCCACTTAGGATCCAACATTCACAGATGCGCGCACCCATTGTGATTAAAAGGATCAAAATACAACCTTACCCTTACCTCTTCACTGTGCGCACAAGGGCAAGGACATCTTTTAGCCCTTTATCTTCTTCTTCTTCTTCCTCGCGACTCCTGTTCGCGATCCAGTGTTGCCCGACGGTCAACTACTGGGTTGACTCCAGGGTTCGGGCCACCTGTGAGCAAGCTGGTCATCCAGGGAGCTTTGCCTCCCTTCACCAAACTTGATCATCGCCTCAATTGTTCACCATGAACTCGCTGTGACCACCTCCTATCCGCCAAACTCTGGCAGGGTCTTCTGAGAAGCTGGAGGTGAGGATCAGGGTAGAAGTTGGAATCGAGGGCTTTAAAACGACCCTCTCGGTCTACCGCAAAGTTTAGACCAGAAAAAGGAGATGCTGCTACTCTCTAATACCGTCCCCTATATATAGGTGGAAAGTAGGCTTGCAATATTTGGGGGTTTCCCAAATCGGCGACCAAAGCCAATCGAACCGGGGATGATTCCCCGGTGTTTCATCTCCCAAAACAAAAGGGACTAAAAGTAGCTTTGCACATCCACCGGATTACAAGAAATCCGGGATGGAAGATCCTCCTGTAACCAGCAAAGTCCCAGTTTGCGTGGGACTTTGAAGATGAGAGACCAACGTTGGATTGAGATCCAACGGTCCTCAGCGCACGCGTTTCAAACAAAAAGGAAAATACATTTCTAAATTTAGAATTATTCTCAATTTTGGAAAGAACTTGAGAAATTCGTATCTCCCAATCCCTTGGTCCTTTTTAACTCAAATTTTAAGGGAAGGTTTGTCTTAGCATTATCTAGATTTTTACAAAATTTGGGAAATAAATTGTAACATATGAGAAGTCTTCCTTCTCTCCAAAGTTATCCCTTTAATTACTCAAAATTAATTATTAAACCTTTTCCTTTTGCCATTATCTTTTTATTTTGGGTCCCTTGGACCTCAAGAAATCCCAAAGGCACGGATTCCCATATTGGGGAAAATCTATTTGCCTATATCTTCTTTTAATTGTCAATTACTCATATTTCCCTAATTCTTTTCATTAAATTATTCCTTTTTGAGGATTCCTCTTTATCTCCCTTATTATTTCTCTCATTGGCATTCCTTTTATTATTAGGAATCCTTTGGATACGAAAATCCACCAAGGATAACTCAATTGTACCTCTTTTAACTCATTTTCCACATTTTATCATTATTTTCAACTTCTTTCTTAATAAAGAAATATCTAATTGATCTTTTCTTTTCTTATTGCTTTATCTTTGCAATTTTGGACTGCTTGGGACCCAAGGAATCCTAGAGGCACGAAATCCAACTTTGGATTGTGTTCTTTTGCCTTCTGGAGGTTTCCACACCTTTCTTTTCTCAAAAACTTAATTATTCATTTATTATTTGAATTTCCTTGTTTTTGGGCTCAATATCCAATAAAGCCCACAAAGTAATCATCAAGGCTATTGTAATGAAATTCATGCATTCAATCAGAAGACATCATTATTTGTTCGTTTATCTTTAATATGAGAAATTATATTTCTCAGCAAATGAACCCAAAATTGGGGTTGTAACAACCTTCATCATCTCATATTCTTCCATCTGAGTTCTTTCTTACCTTGGTATATCATACCCTCATAGGTGACTCAGGACATTTCAGCCTCTCAAAAGCTGAATAGGTTCAGGGCTCAACACATGGCTTGGGTACCTCACATAGTGCACATTATACATCATGTTATCCTGAGGGGCAATGCTAAACACAACCATATCCACCAATCCATCTCAAATTGACCCATTTATCGGGGACTCAGCTTTCTCAGCTATAGCTCAGAGGGGTCGGATTTTTTTTACATCACATCTCTGTGGCAACACATCCCATTATCACACAAATAACGAGGTGTTACGCGAAAACGTGCGAAAATCACCATAACCACAACTTATCAAAACACGGGTTAATTAAAACCGATTGTCAAAAACTGATAAACTGAGAAACATATTACATTCCAGTCCATATCCTGCAAGAAAACATGTTATATTCATATCCACACAGGTCTGGATACATGTCCACAACCTAGAGCAACAGCTGTCCTGGCATAACCATGAATTCACCACCTGTTGATACATATAAAGGCCCACATCTGGCCAGTAGTAGGATAAACAAACAGTATCGGTCGTACATCGTAAAACAACGTCGAAACACCGCCAAGGACCTGAGAGTACAGGGATGACTCTAGACTCTACGACAAAACATCCAAAACAGCAGCATATCCATCGCTTGCCTTCTACTTCTTGTCAGGCTGCTCCACCGCAACACCACGACCACCACCACGACTAGCTCGACCACCTAAAAAGGGTGTAAACCAACGGAGTGAGACAATTGAACATTGTCCCAGCGGGAGGCATAACTCCGCGCCAAAACTACAAAAACCTCAGATAAGATAGAGTTATACAACATATAATTGATAAGGTGCATGATAGGAACAGTTTATGTAAAACAAGGCTATTCTTACCGTCAAACTTACCAGCTGTACAGAAGCATGTAACCAAATATTTCTCAATAGAACATGATTAGCAAGATAAGATGTATCACTATGTGTCATGCGTATCAGAACAAGTTATATTGTCAAATCACCTGAGGAGTGTAGAAGTAACTGCAGGTATAACAGATTAACAACTTAGTCAAGGCCTTAACCACTATTCAGTATTTGTTTTAGGGATTATTATATAACAGCAATACGTATTTCGTTATACCCTAAGGAAATGAACCGCACTCTGAGCCATGAACGTATTCATGCTCCTATGACACCTATCCTGAGTCATGGGCCTGTTCACCATGCTTATCACATAGCTGACCTGAGCCATGGGCCTGTTCACCATGCTCATCACATAGCTGACCTGAGCCATGGGCCTGTTCACCATGCTCATCACATAGCTGGGTTACGAACTCGAACCCACACCCTAGAGTCTACAACTGAAGTTGTACTCTTATCATCTCACTATCATGAAATCCCGCACATTCAACGATATGCATTCCGGGTTAACCCGTAGGCAACCCGTCTATCATCATCAGCCATCGACTATGATGAATCTACGGTCAGGGCATACTACATACTATGGTTCCACAATAATTAATTAGTATCTTTTAGATGGATTGCAGGATTCAACCAAGTTATAATCATGCAAGATATAACAGAAAATAAAGGACATTATATTATTATTGAAACCTCATCAACCTGATCCATCACAAAGATCCAGCATCACATGTTACCACTTGGCCTCTTACCAACTATCCAGATCCATATCAAGGATCATCATATAACATAGGATATCAATCCTTCATCCTGTACTGTCACTGCCTCTCAAGGCTCACATCATCATCATGGGACCATCACATTACATATATAATCTTATAGAACAAATATCAAGGTAATGTTACTCACCACATATGTCACATAGCCCTTTCATGGCTACACATCACCTACATGGTTAGAATATACAATAACCATAGATTCAACATAAGGAATATGCTCACTATCATGAGTTATCATCAAGGTAATCTATTTATCAATATTACACTATTTGATGATCAAGCTTGTTAAGCACATTGTACCATAATCATGATTACCCTTATCTCAAGATTATACAAACAGTCAAGGTATTCACTTTATATAACAATGATGTTGAGTATACAAGGCAACTACTATTGTTACCAATATCATTACTATTACCCTCCACTATCATCATTATTATCTTTATCATTAAGCATCCATTAATGCACTACTAAGTAATCATTATCATTAACAAGTAAGCATAAGACTCATATTAATATCATGTCATTACTACTCTTGATACCAGTATTACTATTATCATCATCATCATCTACTACTATCTTCATTGCTATATCATTAAGCAAACTATTAATGTAACTGCCACTTAGCCACATTATGTAAACTACTAATGTAGTTATCACCATTCTCATTTAACGATTTAAGTACGAGGATTACTTCATGCATATTATTACTGTCATTATTACCATCATCATTATGATCAACATTAATCATAATACACCTGTCCTCACAGTAATCTCATATAACCATCCCTCATAGCCCTTCTCCTGGCTATGCATTTCCCGCATGGTTAGCATCAGTCAATAATCAAAGAGAATAACTAAGGGACTTACTATTCATAGGGTTACATCTAGGGGTTGTCACCAAGGATCAATTAGGGTTAAGCATATTATTGATATAAGGACTATGCCTACCATCATGAGATATCATTCAAAGTTGTTATAATTGTCACTCTACATCACCTGATGATCGTGTGCTCAAGACACACTATTATGCAACTATTTATGTACCTTACCATGCTTTGACATCATGTTAAAAAGAGACAAGTAACACAAGCATTAACATAGTCATTATCATAACTAATAGGTGAGCAAGGTGTTATCAAAGATATCAAGGGCAATCGCTAGCCAAGCCATTTCCATGACACCAAGCTTCCTCACAAAAAGGGTACAAAACCCTCACCAAAGATCCTACTCGGATAGAATTCACTCTCACCCAAACCAGGGCGTGCAAGGTCAGGCGTGCAACTCACTGCTGAGCGTGCAAGGCAATCGGGCGAGCCACTCAGGTGAGCAGGTGTGTGTGTGTGTGTGTCGGGCGAGCCACTCAGGTGTCGGGTGAGCAAGCGCACTGAGCGGGCAGGGTGATCTCGGGCGACACGGCCAGTGGGTGAGCAAGGCATTGTGTCGGGCGACACGGCTGGGCGAGCCAAAACCTCGAGCGAGCCGAGCGCGTCAGGGGGAAAACTGGGTGAGCAAGTATCGGGCGATACAAGCTGGGGTCGGGCGAGCAGAGCTAGGTATTGAGCGACACGCGTGCCGGGCGAGCCAAGACATAAGCGAGCAGGGCGTGTCAGGGGGAAACCGAGTGAGCAACTACACTGGGTGACACAACTGATGTCGGGCGAGTAATCCACTGGGCGAGCAAGTATCGGGCGAGACAGTACTAAGCTTACTGAGCATGCAGCCCATCGGGCGAGCAGAGCCAGAGTGCTCACCTGCTCAAGGCACAAAAGAGGAGCTTTGCTCACTCAAAACCGTGCAGGGGCAGGCTAGGGCAAGGGCTGTCGGGCAGCACCTTCCCACACACATCTCGCCCAAGGTGCAACTCATCAAAACCATCTAAATGAGCTCACCATCTTGCCCAAGGTGAGAGGAGAGTCTTGCTCAAGCTACTAAGTCATGTGCTCACCTCAATCGGGTAGGAAAGAGGGGTGTTGCTCATGGCATTAGAGCTCAAGCTCACTCATCTAGACCAAGGGGAGAAAGGAGTATTGCTCTCCTAAACCCTAACACACATGGATCGGCCAACATGCAAGCTAAACAAGAACCAACTACTAACATATAAAGGCAAAATTAAGACAACATATGAGAGAAGAGGATAGAGGAGTTAGGGTTAGAGTCATGCAACCCGCCTTAAGCTCCAAGGAAGAAGATGCACTTCAAGATCCAAGGGTATCGACCATCTTAGCTTCTTCAAGGATGTGTCTCGACCTCCAAGATGCTCACACAAGGGTGTGTCGGCCACCTTAGCTCCTTCTTCAAGGGTGTGTCGGCCACCAAGCAAGGGAAAGATAGGGTGTGTCGTGCACAAGAAGGAGGGAAAACTAAAGGGACCTCAAGCTAAGGAAGGGACCACCTATATAGATGAGAAAGGAGGAGAAACCAAGGTAAACTCTTGCTATGTGTCGTCCACCCAAGGGACACATGTCCACCAACCCAAGCCACCACTCTTGCAAGCCATAAGCCACTTGTCTAAGATGTGCACCACGTGTCCTCCAAACATGACCAAGGTTGGACCAAGCACCATGGGCGACACAAGCTCCACTCTAGGCCGACACAAGCTCTACTTGGCTGACACAAGGCCCAAGCAAGCCCAAACAAGGAACTCCAAGGCCCAAACAAGCTCAACAAAGGCACAAAGAACTCAAACAACAAGCCCAAGCCTTCCTCTCAACCCTAGAGGAAGCAAAGAGAGAGAAGAACACTTCTCAAGGTGACAAACTTTCTCCCAAAACCCTAGACTTGGGTTAATTGCAAGTAGCACCTTCAACTTTCAACAAGGCACAACCAAACCCTAATCACCACTAAAGGTGATTAGCAAGCATCAAACCATCAAGGTTAAGCAAAGCAAACATGGTAAGCCCTAAACGCAGGTCAGGGTCCTTACAATATCCTCCCACAGTGAACTGCATGTCAGTCTGCTTTGCATCAGCTCGTGACTCATGTCACCACGGGGCTCTCTCTCAGCCATTGCACGATCAAAGCGACTTCATCTGCACACACTGTGGTTCTTTTCTGACCTTCACGAGGCCTCCTTCACCAACATCATCATAATGAAGTGGTGACCGACATAACCTCCTAAAAGAACTTCTTTCATCTCGGTAAAGGCTATGGTGGTTAACATCACCTCTTAAGAACTGTCTCTTTATATCACCCTGGGAAAGCCCACTTGCTCACCTTAGACTCTCTAGTCTAGATCATATTAACCATCAGTTAGGGGTGATAAACTGCACTAGCATCGAGTACTTCATGTATCTACTTCCACCTTATGGAAGTGAACTTTTAGATTATACTCAAGAACTTTTAAACTCGCATCATGTTGTAGTTGAACCATCTCTCTATCTTATGTAGGTTCAACAGAATCTGTCTCTTGACAACATTCTCTCTTGCTCGTGTTATCTAGGTAAGGCGATCTACCATAACCCATATTGCATCTTGACCTTCTGGGTCAAAGGGAGACTTACCACAACATCCATAGTGATGAACTCCCATTCCCTCTCAGGGACTCTTTTATCCTCTATAACGATACACTGGGTTACTGGTGTTCGTCCTCACCTCCTGGCTTGCATGGCCACATACTACATGCAACTTTGTTTTAAGCATCCATAGTGCTACCATCACTTACTATCTTTGTAGTACCAAGGTATATCATGACGTCCTGTATGGTTATGATTCCTCAAGCTTGATACCTCAGAAACCCTAAACCACTCTCAAAAGGGTTTTATTACCTTCCTATCCAAAGAAGTGTATTTGAGGTTCTATCACCATCCTTTTACTACATCAACCATTAACTTGTTCAACATATCTTGTTACCTCTGTGTGTTAGCCAAAACACATCCTCTTTCCAAACATAGGGTTAGTCGAACAACCTCAACTTCTTCTAGCTTCCAGCTAACTAGGCAGCTATATCTCATCCAGAGCTTTTATTACCACTTCTTATACTTAGGTGTTTAGGTAATGTTGAAGACCTACACCTCCATGCATTATACTTATCATCTCATCTCAAACTCTAAGTTTGTCTTCATCAAGAAACTATAAGCTCATACTAATAGTGATCAAACTCAACCTTGTATCACTTTCAAAAACCACATAGCTCATGCTAAAAACATCCTTATAAGATGACTACATTATCTCTCTTAGTGTTTGTAAACTATCCCTGTATTATTCCTTCCACAAAGGTATGTTATCATCTCTATCCTCATACCTTGTAGCAATGTTCCAACTTACATCATCTTTATCCTTGGTGTATGGCATGCGTACTGTCCTATCTCTCACTCCCATAACAAGAAGAAATAAGCATTTGGCGGCCGTCCAAATACAGATTTCTTCCCATTCCAGGAGTAGAGATGGTACATCCCACCTTGCCAGTACACCTTTAAAACTAAGTTGAAATGTGCAAATTATGTCTCTACTTATCAGTCATCTTGATATCAAAGTTAGTTTCATGGAAAACTGGTCTCGAACCTACTTGGGTCACCACACAATCCCTGGTCATCTCCTCTAGGTCTGTAGGGTGCCGACACTTTTGGGGTCATCCCTTTTCCCTTATGCATCCAGAGAGTGCCCTACTCATATTCTCTTTGGGTCCCATGAGTTCATGAAGGTGATCAATCTCCTAACCCATGGCTCTCAGACAATGATAGCTGTTACCTCCCGACGCTATGGTCATGTGCATCTAGGGATTTAGGCAACTCCTTCTTCTATCGGTCTTATCCCTTCCTGACCCTAGGATAGACTTAGGATTTTGTTATAGTACATGTCCAACTTAGAACCTTACCCAAGCCTTCATCATCTCTCTCTGCATTCATGGGCTCTCTTTCATCCTTTCATAAGGGTCATGGCGACCGGCCTACCTTGGTCATGCCCCATACCGGTTACCTTGACGGTAACACATCCACATGTACTTAGAGATGGTTAACTATGGGTCTACAGGTTCATTCTCTTACCATGTACTCTGCACTTAGCTTCTCTAGATCCTATGAAACCTCTTTAGATTACCTCAAAAACAACAAAACTGATATACGCCCTACAAAAGGGTCCCTCTCCCAGGATGGGAGGAAACTACAACTCTTGACAACAAGGTCACAACCGTCCTTAGGATTTACATTCACATGAGCATACTTAACCCAGTAGTTACTAAGGCACAAGCAGATCACCTATCAAATCATGATAGGTCATACTTGTTCTCTTTCCTCAACATTAGGTCAACTTAGTTGTGAGGGGTTCATCAAACCTACCTTTAGCTTAAGGGATTTCCTTTTCCTCTATACATGAAGAGTACCACACTCGAAACTATAGAGACTCAATTCTCATCATGAGCATTAGGTATACCGCTTCCCCTCTTAGGCCTAGGAACCCTAGGTTCTCCTTTGGGTATCCAACTACATGCTCAACCTCTTAACCACGAATCAAGCATGTCCAAGGTATGTCATGTACCTCCATGATCTTTCTACTCGAGAAACGCTTCGGAGTTGAGTCCTCTTCTAGGGCAACCAACTAGGTATAAAGCCTCACAACTGGTTACTTAAACCTCCTTAGGGTCTAAAGCACTCTTTATCTCATCCAGCAGGTAACCACTTATACCATGGGTACTAGAAGCATCGTCCTCTCTCTAGGGTTTGGTTCCTCTAAAGGCAACCAAAATATCATCAACCTCCAGGAATCAAGCATAAGGCAACCACTATCATCCACGTAGGCCACATCATCCTTAACTCCACACTATTCCTCAAGTTTCGGGGTTTTAGACTTCCAACCTCCTTGTTGGGGGTCCTTCTTCCTCTCTCTAGAGCTAAAACCACCTCCAACCATACCTACTAGAGGTCCCTTCTCCATGAAGGCTCATGCTCTCACGCAAACCCCTATGTGGTTGAAGCCTATGATCAACTCATGTTTGGCTCAAGATTATTCATATCTCTGTATGCTTATCTCATAAGCCATCCATCATGCCCTTCTGGGCAGGGTTTCAACCTACTACCGTACCACTGACGTACTCTGGGGCATGCTATCCCTTACTTGCATAAGCCATAAGGTTTCTATAGGTCCTTCACTAACTTCATCCATGAAGGAACTACCCTTTGCTTTAACATGCACGACCCTTTCCCGGGTTGCCAAAGGTGCTAAGTCACCCAACCTCACATGGCTCGTATGACAATCCAAACATCTGGTCAACCATGACATCTAACTCATCATGTCATCTCTCTCTCTCTAATCTTCACTTAGGGTTAGGGTTAACATCATCCTCAAAGGATGCGCTAGGTCTCTACTTTTAGTGGAGGTCTCTACCTCCAAGAATAATTCTCTCTACTCATCCTCTAGACAAGGAGGTCTATCCTCAGGTTTCTCCCAAGGGCAAAGACAACTCGTGTCATACGACCTAAGCATGTATCTATTCTTTAGTTTGCGCTGAATCTATTAAGCTGATGTCCATGACATCTTATTTACATGCTTTTTATTAATTTGGTGGAGGATTCCTTTAGACCTTATTAACTTTTCCCATACCTCAAGAGGGTGAGGAGAGAGAGAAAACCCTAATCCTTAAGGTCCTTAACAGAATTTCAGTTGAGAAGGGATGAATGAGAAAGTCCTAAAGGTATCTTATTTCGAATCATACCCTAGACTTTGGCCAGGCAGTCACAGGGGTCCGGGAGTCCTCGTATTCTGACTAGCGGTGCAGAGGAAAATATTGCCAGCCCCCCATCGTGATCCTTTTCTGGACACCTCTGTCTTTTGGATAATCCTCTAATAACTCCCTTGGGTTCTATAGAATTTGTAATAATTATTAAAGATTAAATGAGGAACCTACGCTCTGATACCAATTGTAATGACCCCGCCTCCCAGTAACCCCCAATTAAAGGAGACCAAAAGGTCGGTGCCATTATCCAATTAACAGGATCAAAGGTTCGACAAATAATCGATAACAATTATGAAATTCTACTAACTAACTGGAATTTGGTATAAAATTAAAACTTTACTTACCTTTGAAAACCTTGGAAATCTATCTATCGTGGCCTTGAATTATTCTATCTAATCCTCCTTGCACTTTATTTCTTTTTCCGCAATGTGTCACTTTACTGTTTGTTCTTTCAATTGTTGTTTATAAAACGCCGAAAAACAAAACGTCGGTCAGTATATCAAAATATACTGGTATGGGGGAACAACTAAAATCTTGCTAATATGGCTAACAATTTAATAATCACAATCAAATTAATTAACAAGCCAATTTACACTTTTCAGTATGATGTTCTCCACTGGTTTTGCCCTAACCCTGGCATACCCACCTTAGGGTGCCCTTTGCCAATGACTTAAGGCCACCTTCTCAATCCCGAGCTTGGTGCCTGGGGGTCACCACTCATGGTGCCCACTAGTCATGCAATATCATAGACCACCTTCTTGGTTCCTGGGGTCACCACTCAAGGTGTCCATTGGTCTACCCATCTGGGCCTAACCTTTGGCATCATCCATCAGGGTGGCATGTAGGTGCGAGAATCCATACTTCTATTATTAATGTGATAATCATAGTGACTTTATAATTTGCAAGTATGAACATCCAACAGATAATTTGCATTCAATGCGATTAACCATCCGAAAAATCATCGGAAAACTAAGGCGGTTATTCATAATTAACCACATACCTGATCCAGAGCAACTTGATTGTCCAAGCAATAAGTATAAAGAAAAAGCAACAAGCAATCAACAATATCCTAAAATTAATGCATGGGATCCAAGTGTTATAGTTTATCCAGAACATTCTAAAGCTAGACTTGGATTCCACCTTAGGCTTTCTAGACCACATTAGGGTTTTATTAGGGTTTTGCCTCCATAACGCTTTTATCATATTAAATGTTCTCTTAGTTCATAAACCATAATTTCAACATCATAAGCCCAATTAAAGTCGATTATTTCTCTTTTATACCAAAACTACCTTCTTTATCCTTTTAAGTTATTTCAAGGTCATTATACTCAATTATCACCTTTAATTTCTTTCGGATTAACAACTCATAATTCCTTATGATCTAATTCACCTATGAACTCCATTTATTAATAAATCATATTAAGGGTATCTATCCATGATTAGGAACTTTTACACTAAAACCATCATGTTTTATTCTTTTTAGGTCATGTCAAGATCATTAAGGCCAATTATCATTTTCAGGTTCTTCATCAATGATTATAGTTCAATTGACAACTGTACCTTAATTACTATTTATCACATCTGCTCGGTTAATAAACCCTAATTTAACATTGATTGCACTTTTGCACACAGGAAAACCTTAATCAAGAAAATCATGGGTTTTTAAACTCAAATCATATTCCTATTATCCTTTTTATGTCAAAAGGTCCAATCTTGATTCAGAATATTAAACTAGTTATTAAACTCACCACTAAACAAATCTAGGGTTTTAGATCCATTTAAAGCATCAAAGTACTAACTTTATGTACTTTTCGAACTAGAAGTAAAACTAGCATCTACTAGTATTTTTATTGAATTCCTCGTACTTTTCTGAGCAAGATTCATGTATTAACTTTCCTCATCGGAGTTTTCTATTAAAAGATATGATTTTAATAAGAAAACTTCCTTTTTCTAGTTTATTTGCTAATTTTAGAAAAACACAGATCGTCCGATTAATGGACCGCTGGTCCACTTAGGATCCAACATTCATAGATGCGCGTGCCCATTGTGATTAAAAGGATCAAAATACAACTTTACCCTTACCTCTTCACTGTGCGCACAAGGGCAAGGACGTCTTTTAGCCCTTTATCTTCTTCTTCTTCCTCGCGACTCCTGTTCGCGATCCAGTGTTGCCCGACGGTCAACTACTGGGTTGACTCCGGGGTTCCGGCCACCTGTGAGCGAGCTGGTCATCCAGGGAGCTTCGCCTCCCTTCGCCAAACTTGATCATCGCCTCAATTTTTCACCATGAACCCGTTGTGACCACCTCCTATCCGCCGGACTCCGGCGAGGTCTTCTGAGAAGCTGGAGGTGAGGGTCAGGGTAGAAGTTGGAATCGAGGGTTTTAAAACGACCCTCTCGGTCTGTCGCAAAGTTCAGACCAACAAAACGAGATGCTGCTACTCTCTAATACCATCCCCTATATATAGGTGGAAAGCAGGATTGCGATATTTGGGGGTTTCCCAAATCGGCGACCAAAGCCAATCGAACCGGGGATGATTCCCCACGGTTTCATCTCCCAAAACTAAAGGGACTAAAAGTAGCTTTGCACATCCACTGGATTGCAAGAAATCCGAGATGGAAGATCCTCCTATAACCAACAAAGTCCCAGTTCACGTCAGACTTTGATGATGAGTGACCAACGTTGGATTGAGATCCAACGGTCCTCAGCGCACACGTTTCAAACAGAAAGGAAAATACATTTCTAAATTCAGAATTATTCTCAATTTTGGCAAAAACTTGAGAAATTCGTATCTCCCAATCCCTTGGTCCTTTTTAACTCAAATTTTAAGGGAAGGTTTGTCGTATCATTATCTAGCTTTTTACAAAATTTGGGAAATAAATTGTAACATATGAGAAGTCTTCCTTCTCTCCAAAGTTATCCCTTTAATTACTCAAAAATTAATTATTAAACCTTTTCCTTTTGCCATTATCTTGTTATTTTGGGTCCCTTGGACCTCAAGAAATACCAAAGGCATGGATTCCCATATTGGGGAAAATCTATTTGCTTTTATCTTCTTTTAATTGTCAATTACTCATATTTCCCTAATTCTTTTCATTAAATTATTCCTTTTTGAGGATTCCTCTTTATCTCCCTTATTATTTCTCTCATTGGCATTCCTTTTATTATTAGGAATCCTTTGGATATGAAAATACACCAAGGATAACTCAATTGTACCTCTTTTAACTCATTTTCCACATTTTATCATTATTTTCAACTTCATTCTTAATAAAGAGATATTTTCTTTTCTTATTGCTTTATCTTTGCAATTTTGGACTCCTTGGGACCCAAGGAATCCTAGAGGCACGAAATCCAACTTTGGATTGTATTCTTTTGCCTTCTAGAGGTTTCCACACCTTTCTTTTCTCAAAAACTTAATTATTCATTTACTATTTGAATTTCCTTGTTGTTGGGCTCAATAGCCAATAAAGCCCACAAAGCAATCATCAAGGCTATTGTAATGAAATTCATGCATTCAATCAAAAGAAATCATTATTTTTTCATTTGTCTTTAATATGAGAAATTATATTTCTCAGCAAATGAACCCAAAATTGGGGTTGTAATAGGATCTATCATGTTTCTTGGCATCAAGTAGAGCAAAGAGAATGAGAAGGGCGCCTCATTTGAATGATCTAGAAGGAAAGATAATCTTGATATTAAAAGAATCAAGATTTAAGCAAATGACCCTTTTATATATATACAACTTATTATGATGTTTTCCTTTAAACCTTGGATAATAGATGAGTTTTGCATGTGGATAGAAGGTGGATACGTGGCCAAAAGAATGGAGGAATATTTGGTGGTTTTAATTGGGAAATAAAGAAGATAATCCTTTTTCTTTTCACTTTCCTTGAAAATACCCATAAATATATAAAGCATCCTTAACAACAAAGCAAAGGATCGTTTCCCTTAGTTCCCTCCCTTATCTTCTTGCCTTGACTGACCAAGAAGGAGTTCTGGAGTAGAGGAAGGACGATCAAGCTGGTTTGGTAAGTGTGGATCACCATCTACCTCGAATTCATGGTGGGAGCCCAAAAACAAGGTTGGTTTATTGGTTTTTTTCACACAATTCTTCTTTCTAGCCATATTCTCCATCCAAAACTTGAAGAACGCACCTTGGACAACCACTGGATCTTCATCCACCATTAAAGCTACGAAGGTTGGAGCTTTAGATCAGATCTAAAGGTGGGTTTTATAACTCTAACCCTTAAGCTTTGCTTTTGCATCCTTCTTTCCTAGAATCATTGCTTATACTTCTTCTTTAGACACCTTTGTATGTTCTTGCTACTATTTCCGTGAAGAACAGACCCTGATCTTGAGGTAGAAGATGATGAAGTTAATTCCTATGTTTACCCAAAAAGTTACTTTAGCAAACAGTCTCCAACCCTTGCTCAAACGGTTTCCCAAACCGTTTGGGAGCAAACGGTTTCAAACCGTTTGAATGCAAACGGTTTCAACCAAGAACGCATGGAAGCAAACGGTCCAAGACCGTTTGGAGGCGTTGACCAAGTGTTGACCATTTGGAGGTCTGTTGTGAATAATGTGGACTAATCACTTACCAAAAATCACCAATTAATTTCAAGTGAATTACCAATTGAAGGCCCATCAACCATCTAAACCCTAATCGGGTTAATTGCTGATTTCAATAGTTGAATTAGGTTGAAGTTTGGGTTGAGTGGCCCAAACGGTTTCAAAACCATTTGGGGATCACCCAAACGGTCTCAAGACCGTTTGGTGATTACCCAAGACCGTTTGGAGGTCTAGGGTTAAGTAGGGTTGACCAATTGAGGGTTCAATGATATCAAGTTGATGAACAATTGAGTGCTGATTTGGTGACCAAACCTAGGGTTCAAACCTTGATTGAATGACTTGGTTTTTGATGAAATAATGGGTAAATGGTCTCAAGACCGTTTGGAGGATATCCAAAAAATCCCAAGACCATTTGGGGGTCACCCAAGACCGTTTGGAGGTCTAGGGTTGACTATGGTCAAGTGGTTGAAAATCTAAAGGTAACAAGTTGAAGTGTAATTAATTGTTGACCTAGTGATCAAGTTACTGAGCCAAACCTTAATTGGTTGATTTAGTTTTAGGTGTTGACTTTAGCAAACGGTCTGAAGACCGTTTGGAGGTCATCCAAATGATCCCAAGACTGTTTGGGGTTAGGTCATGACCAAATTGAATGATGGTTCAATGGTTTCAAATCAATTAGACTCATGTTGAAACATGTTGGAGAGTGATCGATTCCAAACCCTAATCCAATTGATCCAAGCCCTAATTGATGATCAATTGAGGGTCAATTGAGTTTCAAACCAGTTGAGGGTTGACCTATTTGACTCAATGGATGAGTGGCTAACAATTGCATGATCGATTGAGGGGTTCAACATTGGAAACCCTAACTCAATTGAAGTGGTTGAGACACTTTTTGGTCCATGCGGTTTTGAGGTGGTTTGGACCAAACGGTCTCAAGACCGTTTGGGACCAAACGGTCCCAAACCGTTTTATCTCATGCGGTTTCAAGATCGGTTATGTCCATGCGGTTTCAAAGTCAAACTTGACCAAACGGTCTTCATGACCAAACGGTGTTCACCTCATCTTGGGCAAACGGTCTTGAGTGTGCACTTTACCAAACGGTTTCAAAAGTCAACAAGACCAAACAGTCTTCAACACCAAACGGTTTCAAGGTCTGTCCAAGACCGTTTGGGGGTTTAGTGTGCAAGACCGTTTGAGGTCTAAAAAGGTCAAGATCGTTTGATGCCTTAGTGATCAATATGGTTTAGTGGTTGATTAACTTAAACCTCATAAAGATCTAAAGTGATTAAGGGACCAAGTAATTAGTTAATTAATTTATGTCATGATTAATGGTGATCATTACAAAGGTACCTTGATGGGATAGAGTAACCAGTACCCTTTGATCAAGTGAGCCTTAATGACCACAATAATAATGACACAACCCATGATGTCAGTGTTGAATTGACTTAGCCTAATCAAGGGTGATGTAAACATCATCTGATAGAAAAGGAGAGAGAAGACTCCCTATATGAATAAGAATCAAGTAATAAACTTCCAATATGTATGAATACATCTAATTAGGGTATGATCCTTCATAGTGAGATCATGGAAACCCTAATTATGATGGTTAATGAATCTTAACCTAAATTGAGGACATTAATGGAAGTAATCCTGATGAATGTGAATAGTAAACCCTAATCTAGGGTAATGTGATGTAATGAGAATACTAAACCGTAATCTAGGGTAATGTGATGTAATGTGAATAATAAACCCTAATCTAGGGGAATGGGATGATATGAATAGTAAACCCTAATTCTGGGTTATGCTTTTAAGCATGAAACTCTATGATTGAATCATGAAATGAGGAATCAATATTCCTAATTAAGCTAAGGGGGTAGGATAACCCTAATTGAATTGAATAAGAACCCTAACCCTAGAAACCAGCCGTGGTGATGTAAAACGGTCGTGGTAATCTTCTGTAGCACGACCGTGCAAGATAGCACTGCCGTGGTGGTTTCCCTTTGCACGACCGTTCTTAGCTACACGGCCGTGGTGTTCTATACTTGTCTTGGAAATAATTTGTATTGTGCTGATATAGATATAATGTGCATATTGTCAATTGTGTTAGTCATGCATGTCTTTATAAAGAAGTGAGCATAGCCAGGTAAGGGCTATGATGCCATATTCATTGAAAGCACTTTATAAGCTTTGAAAGTAATGATATGTTATGTTGCCTAGTAAGAGGTAACATATGAGATTGATAGGCTGTATGAGCCATAAGAAATATTTGCATTGCTAGAATCATGTTCATGCTGTTAAATGACTTGATGTCACTATGTTACTTGGTAAGAAGTGTTTTGATGATCTAAGGGTTTGAACACCCATGTTCTTGAATTATAATGATGAGATGGTTATGGATTGATATCCCAATGATAACTAGATGTGAAATAAACTTGATACATTAGTACTCTTTCTTTATAGCAATTGTTTTAATGGTTTATGTTTGTAAACATGCCTGATTCTAAAAGAATGCTATAATGTACTTACATAATCAAGTATAATGATATCATGTAGAGCCCTGACCATAGATCCATCATTGTCAGAAGTTAAATGATGGTGAAACAGGGTTTCCTAAGGGAACTCCTGGAGAGCATACTTTTGAGTATGTGGGGGTTATGGACGCGAATATCCTTACGTCCTAATGTAGGAATTGATGTGAGATGTACATTTAATCTCTCAATCCTTCATTATATGTTTATGCCGGGATGATGTATCACTAATCTCCCGATGATGTTGTTAATGCCGCATCGATGAGAGATAAATAAGAAATCCCTCGATGGTGAAGAGAGTACAACACACCATTGTAACTCTAATAGAGAAGTTGCCAGAATACCCTGGAAAGCTATTATGGCAGAGACACAAGATGTCCTGCATGATGATCCTCACACTGACTGAGGAAGATGAGGTCATAGGAATATGGCTCTTCTGATGACCTATGTATGGTACCGATTGCGATTTTGTAATGGTCGGTTGGAGTATGAGAGGTGTAACTCATCTCCTCAGGGCATAAATATGTTTGCAAAATGTAATCAGCCGTATAGCATAATTGCTTAGGATGAACTACGAGAAACAATGATTGATGATACATTGTTCATAGTGCTCTAGTTGAATAACTAGTAAACATGTTCTTCATATTCCTTATTGATATATGTCTTGTCATCCAATCAAGTTATAATTGAAATTATTTCTTATGAAATACTATTCTACTTAACTTATTCAATATTTTACCTACTGTTGAATATTTATAATTCTACTACTCAATGTTATTTCATTATTGCAATAAAAATGCTGCTGGCGAAGAGTTATAACTCTCGCTGGGACAATTATTCAATTGTCTCACCCTCATGGGATTCAACATTTTTAGGTAGACGTCGAGGACGAAGGAACCCTTCAGTGGGTGAGCAACAACAGCAGCATCAACAACATCAGGGACAACAGTGATCCTCAGGTGGAGACACTGTCTGTCAAGTCTTGTAGATAGAATGTCCTATGTGTCATCTGTGTACTCTCAGGTCCTAGGAGTCAGTAGATGTTTAATATAGATATGAGATTTTGGCGTAATGCCTCGAGTTTTTTTGTATCTTGCCTTGTACAGTTAACAAGGCAGTTGATGTTTGTAATCACTCGAGATGTGATTTTACAGAGATGTAATGATGGATCAGTTTGTAAATAACTTATCATGTTCCTTATGAAAGAGTTTTACCATTTGTAGATATCTTTACAAAAAGTTTTAATTTTTAGTGATTTTTAATAATTCCGCTGCTAATTAATCGCTTCCACATTCGTTGATCTCGTTTCCCTGAGACGTGTCCCACAGATATGACCTAATCAAGTTGAAATGATGAAAGAATGGAATGTATACATGAATGTAATTCATGTGGTAATGAAGGGTATGATCCTTAGTAAAGAGATCATGTAACCCTAATCATGAGTACAAACCCTAATCGCCAGGGTTATAGAATTCTAACCCTAATTGAGGGCAATTCTAAATGTAACCCTAATCTAGGGTGAGGATGTAACCCTAATACATGGTGAGGATGTAACCCTAATCCAGGGTGAGGATGTAACCCTAATCCAGGGTGAGGATGTAACCCTAAATCTAGGGTAATAATATGTGAAACTCTAAATTAGGGAAATGAGATGTAAAACCCTAATTGGGATGAATAGTGAATATCTAATTATGAACAATTAAATGAAATACTAATGGAGATGATTAATAGACCCAAATTGTGGGTAACTATAGTGGAAATCCTAGTTAAGGACGATTCCATGTGAAATCCTATTCTAGGGTAATGTAATGAGAAACCCTAAGTAAGAATGATGTACATGAAACATTGATGTGATGATGTGATGTGAGAATCAATTTAGGGTGATGTCATGTAATGATATATGAAACCCTAGTTGGGGTGATTCCATGAGAAACCCTAGTTGAGGGTGATTCCATGAGAAACCCTAGTTGAGGGTGATTCCATGAGAAACCCTAGTTGAGGGTGATTCCATGAGAAGCCCTAGTTGAGGGTGATTCCCATGAGAAGCCTTAGTTGAGGGTGATTCCATGAGAAGCCCTAGTTGAGGGTGATTCCATGAGAAGCCCTAGTTGAGGGTGATTCCACGAGAAGCCCTAGTTGAGGGTGATTCCATGAGAAACCCTATTTAAAAATTAACACCACATGATGCTCTAATACTATGTTGTGTTGAGAGGCTCTAAGAAGGGTGGAGGTATGTGAGACTCTAATGTGAGTCATAATACATAAAACCCTAATTCTGGACAATATGTGAATGAATCATAATCCTAATTTTAAGTAAGGGTATAAGGAAACCCTAATGAGGAGATAGAAGGAGTTACCTTATAAAGGTGAAACATTTCATGTGGTTGATTATAAGAAACCTTATTGTAAGCAATGTCTTTAGAATTATACAAGTCCATATCATTAAAGATAGTTGGACAATTCTAATGTGTGGCCTATGCATTATATGCTAAAGGTGAGAGTTTAGTGATGGAATGTATTAAGAGGGAAATACCTTAATACAAGATAAGTTGGTGAACTGAAGAGAGTATGAAATGATGAGAAAAGTGATACATCAAGATATGATAGTTATGACATTCAGCACTTCAGGGTTAATATACCTTGATGCACTTCAAATCCAATGTAATTGGTTAAGAAACATATAAAGTGTGTTATGTAACTGTTACTATGAAATGTAATGAGTTGATGCACTTTGATAAGTGTTGACTAATGTACCTTGATAATGGGGTTAAGTCTAATTAATGAGTATGATGTAATCATACCATGATGAGGATGAGAAATGAACTCATACCTTGAAGTGATGATCATTAATGTTGTATGATGAGAGTAATGATCTTGAATAATTATTTATGATATCTTTGAATGCCCCAGAGGTATGGAATAATGAATTAAGGGTTGGAAAGATAATATATTCATGAAACCCTAATTAATAAGAAATGGGGAACCCTAACCCTAATTTGGGTAAAGGGAATGAGAAGCCCTATTTGATAGTAAACCCTAGTTCCTAGTAAAGGAATAATGGCGTTACTATTATGTCACATGATGTGATGAATAATTTGTATGACTGTCATCATGTCTAATAACCATACAGGTATTAGGAGATGATGAATATAGCCAGGTTTGAGCTGTGACATTTATATAATAAATGTTGATTGGCCTTATGTGCCCTAATATTGTTGTTGCTTAGTAAAAGTAACAATGTGCATGGATTTTATGAGTCATATGAGTAAGTTGTTGCCTAAATAGGTGATAAGATATTTTGTGGCCTTGAGAGCCATGTGTGATGCTTGTGTAACAAGTATCATGAATGCCTTGGTCAGATGACCTAAAGGTGATAGTTACCTAATAAATGGTAATGATGCTCAATGATGAGTTAAGGGTTTGAATACCCAAACCATATGATTATGGTGATGAGATTGTAAGGGATGAGAATTCCCAGTATTGAAATGAGGGATTGAGTTCCCAATGTCTTTTAAAGACTGATAAGTATTTGATGAAAATAGTACATGTCTCTTTATAGCATTGTTGTAATAAGTCATGCTTGAGAACTTGCCTGGTGCTAAAAGAATGTGATAATGTACATAATTAATCAAGTGAAATCATATCATGTAGAGCCCTGACCATAGATCCATCATCGTCAGGAATAAGTGATGGTGAAATGGGTGTTCCGCGACAAAACCCTGAACGAATATTTTGAATATGTGGGGGTAAATGGGCGAAAAATATCCTTACGTCTGGTGAAGAGATTGAGGGAAGGTAAGTATCTCAATCCTTCATGTGTTGGGATGGATGTATCATAAATATCCCGATGGTTGGGAAAGATGTAACATTAATCTCCCAATGATATTTAATGTCGGGTCGAGGAGATAAACATTAAATCTCTCGATGGCCGATGAGAGTGTAGTTGACGTTGTAACTCCATAGCAAAGTTCCAGTAAACCCTGGAAAGCTAATTTGAGCAGTTAACATAAGTCCTGCTTGTTGTTCCGCACTGACCGGGATGTGAGAGGTCATAGGAATCTGACTCTTCCATTGACCTATGTATGGTATCGATTTTGACTTTGCAGTGGTAGGTTGGAGTATGAGCGGTATACCTCATCTCCTCAAGGCATAAGTGTGATTGTAAAAATGAAATCAGCCGTATAGCATGTTTGCTTAAGGATTGAATACAGAAATTCATTGGCTGATGTTATATTTCTTTCATGCAACTCTAGTTCATTGATGTTATTCATATCTGTTTGTATTCATTACAAGTAGATGGATGAACTATGAATCTACCATGAGTAGATGCAATGTCCTCCTTGGGAAAGGAGATTACTTCACTCTGTTCATACAACGATGTATCTGTTGCTAACTATATATAAATCCTTCTTCTCAGTTTATTTTAATAAACTACTATAACAATGTTTTGGCGGAGAGTTATATCTCCCGCTGGGGCAATTTACGATTGTCTCACCCCCGTGGGATCCAAGGTTTTTAGGTGGACGCGGACAAAGAAGCAGAAATCCTATTACAGGGAAAGGATAGCAGCAATAACATCAGTGACAGCAGTGAGATCTCAGGTGGAGATGATGTTTGTTAAGTTATGTAGTTAGAAAGTCTTATGTGTCGTCTCTGTACTCTCAGGTCCTTGGAGTTTTACAGTTAGTGTTTTAATGAATCATTTGATGTTTTGGCTTGATACCTCAAGATTCGTATGCTGTCTGTATATAATGTTGATAAGGCAGCTGATGTTGTAGTCACTGAGAAGAGATGGTACAGGTTATGTACGTTTGAACCAAAATATAAATGTTATACAATGGTTCTTGATGGAAACGATTTCCTAGGTGTGGATCTCTTTGCAAAAAGTTTTAATTTTCAGTGATTTTCAGTAATCCGCTGCAAATGATTCGCTTCCGCTTAAGATAATCCTAGTTTTGTAAGTTGGCTGCCACAATATCCAAAGTTCTACCACAGATGTATTCAACCAAGCATAACCAAACAACTCCAAAACATCTTGCAGAAATATAGTAGTACCACGAGGTTGACCTACAACATACTCCTGACGATGTACCATCATAGGCAACCCTTCTTCATGTTCTCCTATCCATACTACCATACTCCTACACTGAGGACCTAGCGAGTTGAATAGGTGTTTTGTAATCCAACTAGGTAATTGAAGAGGAGGTGGAGGTGGAGGACGAGTTGTGAGGGGCTTCTTAGGTGGTATGTCTTGTACATATATAATCTTATACCTATGGTGTCATGTATATAAAGATACAAACACAATGCAGAATTACCATACATTGGTATAGACAACTCCATCTTTGGGCCACACAACCACGTCGCCTTCTGCATCACCTATCGTCTCATGCTCGGGTGGTCATATTGCAGTGCAGTTAGCTTCCAAGGGGCATAGACAAGCCTCAGTGTAATTCAAATGTATCGAAGAGCAATGGTGCACCATGAATCATGTCACCTTCAAGGCGTGGGTAAGCCTCCCCCAATCCAACAACATATTCTTGTAATTTAAGACGACATGGCCTCAACCCCTATGAATTTTCATAGCATGTTATATATATTATACAAATAATTCTAAAAGACTATTATGTCATAAAAATACTTACAGTGGATGTTCTAGGTGGCGAGTCTACAAGATTACTCCCAACTGCCTCTGTCGTAAGGGAGTCCACCTCGTATGAAGAGTGTGGCAACACAGTTACTGTATGAGGAGCTGTTTGAGAAGCATGCTACTGGCTTATTGTGTAAGGCCCTAACCTAGGTTAGTGCTTGGGTATGCTTGCTTTCCTTTATAAAGATGCTTAGAACTTTGTTATAATCCTTTGAGATGTTCTGTCATCATGTGACATGCTTATGTTTAAAGTTTGGTCATGTTTGGGTGTTGTTTGAGCTATGTTTGCCTATTTTTGGACTAATTTACAATTTACCCAAGTTGAGGGGTTATCTTGAGTCACATGAAGAGTGTGTCCTTTTTTTTGGCATCTTAAGAAAGAGAAATATGCATAGGGGCTCCTTGGTTGATCCTTCATCGAAATGGTGGCACCCTTAGGGGTGATTAGGGTTTGTAGGGTTTTGATGTGTACCTTGTTGAAGGTGGTGACCCTTGTCTCGACCATGAGGGGGTGTCGCGACCGAGACACCTCCATTGCATGGTTTTATCTCAACCAAGATGGTTGTGGGCTGTCTTGGGCTGAGATAGTTGTCTTCTTGTGAAATGTCTCGACCTTGTGTGTTGGCGTTCCTCTTTATCTCGACCATGTTGTGTTTTGGTGTTTTGTCTCGACCTTGTGGTGGTCGCTACCACGACCATGTGTTGGGTGACCCAAGTTGCAACATACCAAAACTTGGACATATTCTCTTTTTATCCCTTTCCCAAGATTTTCCCTTCCTTTATATCCTTTTTGTCATTTATGTTTAATTAGTGGAATTTATAGTGGTTTGGTGAACATTTATTCACTACTTTTTTTTATGACCGAGAGAACCCACCCCGAGAAAAGCCGACATGGTAAACTCTCGAGGCATGACAGGGTGTGGTCCGGTCACCCCCTCCCGCGCCTAATTAGTGTGAATTGCCATTCGCAAAGTGCCTTCAGTGAGGTTCGAATCCGGATCCTTCATTGGGACTTACTAAGCTCTTACCGCCTGGGCTATTATGGCCGGACAACATTTATGTGTTTGTGCCAATTTTATTCACTATTTGTACCAATAAAAGGGTTTATGCACAAATACCTCAGTGAAAGTCTATTTAAGGACCTTAGTTAGGTGTTCTAAACCTTAATCAAACTTTTTATGTGTTTTGAAATCATAAAATGAGCCTAAGTTTCAAATTCGGTTCAATTTGGATGTTGTTTGTGCAAGTTCTGCAATTTTAGGTACATTCTGGACTTTTATGCAATTCCCAATTGGGAGGTTTTCTTTACAAATTATCACATGCATTATAATCCTTATATATTCCCTTGCCATTCTCAAGATTTTGAACCATGGGGAACTTATTTGCAGCTTGGTTTGAAGGTGTTTTTCCCCAAGGGCATTTTAGGGATTACCCTCTCTATAAATGACTTAACTATAAAAGCTATCAACCAATGGGGTTATTTCTTTGATTGGAGGACGGTGGGGATGGCCTAGAAATCACCATGGTCTTTTAGGACCGACATTTGATATACAAGAAGTCTCTATGAGCTATCCTCTTACAAGGCCATGAATCCCTAGGCTAAGGACACATGGAAAGTCACATAGACACCTCATTCTTGCCCCCTTCTTTATAAAGTCATATCTACCCCTTCCCACCTCCCAATTTGAAAACTCTTGCTCCCCTTCTCTTTCCTCCATCTTAGATCATCATTCCTACTATGTTTGGACACGAAGGTGTTATCCCAAGGTAAAAGAGGGTGCTTACCTTGATGAAGAAGGCTCCTAGGATTCTAAATTTGCTCTATTTAGGGTTTCTAAAGCTCCTTCTTGGCGATTTCGACCAAAACTAGTAATTTTCCTCCTTTCCTTCCCTTTTTTCATGATTTTATTCTTCCTCCCACCTTATTCCATGTCAGAACCATGGCATTCCATGGTGAACCCCCACCTCGAGCCCTTAAACACCTCATCTTCATGTTCTTTTGCTAGGGGTTTTCACCTCTAAAGTGGAGAAGGTACTTCTTGCTCAAGATAGGAGCTTTATTGGAGAAAACATACTCTTTAGATCAGGAACCTTGCTGCTTGAACCTATCCACCTTCTTAGAGGCGAGTTTTATATCCCCTTCTCATATATTGCTTACTACATGCTTAAAACTCATACTTCTATGTTTAAAATCGACGATCTCCATCTCTATTGACCATGTTCTTCTAGGGTTTTGGTTTCTTGTTGTTTTACCTTCTCTAGCTCTAGTTTGGTTACCTATGTATCTCCAACCCTGATCTTGGGACCAATGGTGTTTTCTCCGCCACTCTCACTCTTCCTCTCTCTCAAAGATTTCTGACTTGTCATTTTCTGATTGGTTCAAATTGAAAAATTCATATCTTTTAATCTGCTTATCCAAATTTGACAAATAACTATGTTTTAGGATTTCAAAATTAATCTCTATCTAATAAATATATTTTCAAGGTCTGATTTCATGGTTTGATGAAGGGTGATTTTTGTAATATGAATTTAATGCATAAAAACCATAAAAAGTACATCTTAATCATCATAACTCCAAAATTAACATAAAAATATGTTACTTGATCAGGAGAAACTAATAAGTTCATTGATGATATTTTCAAATTCTAAATCCAAGTTTTTCTAAAAAGTTATGAAATTAGGATTTCTATGCATTAATGTGCATTATGTACTCTAATACATGTTAATACAATTTTTGTTTTTGGGACTAGCATAGCTAGTTACATCATGGAGCTACATGAAAGAGAGACGGGAAGGACTGGAGATCCTCTAGGTAAAAAAGATTGGCCTGGTATGGACATTCATTCCACATCAAAGATGAGGACGGCTGCTTCAAACAGATCTTGGCAAGAGCATCGGTCAATTTGTTTTGATCTCTTTGCTGATAAATGATCGTCAGGTTATCCAAGTTCTGCAGAGCTTCGATGATCTTACTTGTGATCAATAGGTACTTATCCGGAGGTTTCTTAGTCTTGGAGGCCCATTGCACAACATTCCATGAGTCTGATATAAGCAAACCTTCTGAGAAACCATGAAGGGCAGCTAGTCTGACACCTAAAAGGATAGATCTCAGTTCTCCTTCCATAGAGTCAGTTCCAGGGTTCAGGTTGGCGCAACCAGTTAACCAGCTACCTTGGCGATTTCTGGCAATGGCGTAGGAGATAATGGTCCTGGATGTTCTTGAGAGAGCCGCGTCCACATGAATGATGGCAGCCGAGGGGCCTAGCAGCATAGGGTGAGGAAGTGTGACTTCTTCAGAGCAACTGGCAACATGCATACTATCATCGAAGTTGTCAGCCGTCGTCTGTGAGGAGGGCCAGAAGGCCTGAATAATAGAGGAAGCGTCAGCCAGGCATTGAAGGGCCAATATACGGGAAGGGGTCTTCTTGTTTTCAAAGACAAAGAGGTTTCGATTCTTCCATATCCTCCAGCATGTGACAGCAAATTTGATGTCCCAATGCTCATGCTCGCGCATATCCTTGAGATTGTAGGAGAACCACTCGTAAACGTCTTGACTTTGAAAGAAGTTTTGTGCTGTTGGAGGTAGCAGTAAAGTCCAGGTATGCTTTGCGTCATTACAGTCCCTTATGGCATGAAGGCAATCCTCTTCTTCAGTAGTACAGCTGGAACAGTTGGGGTCGTCCGTATTGAAAATAGGCAAAGTGGAACTTGGACTCAATTAAAGTGGTGAAAGTTAGTAATTAATATCAGTAAGAGAGGTATGCGCAAACCCTATTTATGTATGTGCATTCTTACACCCTAAGTTGGGATATTTGAAAACCAAACCCTATATTTCCCTAATGAGGCTTTAATGAACCCTATTCCCTCTATTCATGATTCTTTTGTTAAATCGACTCAAAATTGGTAATGATATTCTTTTTCTTGGGTCTTGCACCCCATTGCCATGTTTAATTTATGATGCTTTTACTTTCCATGATTTATTTTCTAACATGTTGATTTTATGGACTATTTAGCTATGGTAGTGGTACTTATGTACAACCACCCATAGATAGGGCATGTATTAATTCACCCTAGGGAATGTCTCATTCTCCCCCATTAAAATATGTGTAGGTGACTGGGAATGTATTAATTCTCCCCTCACCTATAGGTTGAGGTCCAATAGGTGCCTCAACCCTACTTAGTTAATGTAGTCAATATTAATCATGCATGCAAATATTTTACTATTTTCTTGTTATGGCAAGCATCTATTTGATTATGCCCCATACTCTTGATCTCCTCATCTTATGATGAAATCTTAGCCTTCACTTTCATGTTATTTCCTTATCTTTTGTTCTTGTTCATTATTTGACACATACCTTGTTTTTCTCTCTCTTGCTGGGTGATTTCCCAACCACTCAAGTTTAGATCGAGGTGTTGAACATGATAAAGGAGAAAATAGCTTCCAACATGGACCTAGCTCTTGGAGATGTTGCTTGGAGAAAGATTTTGAAGTAGTTTAGACTTCCCCCTTCTTAGATCCTAATGTTGTATCATACATGTAAACCCTTATGGGATATTATGATGTACTTTTTTAATCTCTTGTGAAAATTGAATATAGTCATTTATTTAATTCTGCTGCTACACTTTGGTTGTTTTGAATACCATTTATTAAAATTTGAAAATTTTACACCTATTCCAGCATACCTTTGAGTGTGTTTGGAATGGATGTTTTATTCTTCAAAAGTTTAGTAAGGGGGTGATCTCGCCTCCTTACAACATGGTATCAGATCCCATGGTAGTCGGAATCTAACTATTTCAACTTTGTCTCCCTAATTAGAACCCTTACCTCATATAGTTCCTCTTTAAGTGACATGTTTGTCGTATACTTGCTCTATTCTACACCTGAGATGATGATAGATTGATTTAGGATCATAAGTTGCACTAGAAACATGTTTAGTTAACTATAATGTGATGAGCCTATTAGGTAGCTATTAGGGCATAAGCTGAAAGCAAAAGGTGTCTAGAAGGGATCAGGGTTCGGGGGCTAGCAATATTTTTGTCCACGCCACTAGCTTGGTTTATGAGGAATCCTGGATCCATATGATACCTGCCTGGCCTAAGTTGATATTGATTGTCCAAAATAGCATGCTTATAGACAGTAGTAGCCTTAGGCACCTAAGTTGGATAATCCTGAGAACCTAATATGTTGACCTTTTCTTTCAGGTGTAATGACTTGTTTGAGGATGGATACCCAATATAGTTCCTCTATGTCCCCTAGAACCACATGTTTGGATAGTCTATCCCTAATAACCTAGACTTTGAATTTTGGTGTTTAGTAAGCAATCAGAGTGCGCAGTGGAAGCGTGATGCATCTTGTACATGGTTTAGTTAGACTCACCCTTTTACCTCTAGATTTGTGACGAAACGTTTGGACAAAACATGATTAACTAAGAGGAAGCTATCGTTAGTAGAGGATTACTAAAAATCACTAAAAATTAAAACCATTTACAATGAGATCCATTCTCAGGAAAACTCTTTTAAACAAGAACCACAATATTATATTTACATACTGGTTCACCAAGTACATTCACTGCACTATCTCTTCTCAAGGAATATATATACATAATTGCTTTGCTAAAAAGCACAAGTAACAAAATCCTCAAGGCATTCAAACCAAAATCTCAGATCGATTATAAAAACACTATCCACGGACTCCTAGGACCTGAGAGTACAGAGATGACACATATGACTTTATACACAAAGCTTGACAACCAGTATTTCCACTTGAAGGATTACTACTGTCCCTGTTGTTGTTGTTGTTGCTATTCTTCCTCGGCTGTAGGGTTCCTACCTCTTTGTCGGAGTCTACCTAAAAATGTTGGATCCCATGGGGGATGAGACAATTTGTAAATTGCCCCAGTGAGAGATATAACTCTCTGCTGAAAACATTATTATTGTAGTTTAATAGGAATAAACTGAACAATGAAATTATATATTTCAATAGCAGATAAATCAACATCTATGCAGATTAGAGCAACATTCCTATTCAAGTATTTCAGCTATAACTTGATAAGGCAGCATGTCTCTTATTCAGTACAAAATTAAAGAACATAAGTAACATTTATGTATCAAGGACATGCTAAGCAAGATAACATCAACCAATGGTTCTCGTATTTCAATCTTATGCAAATACGCTACACGACTGATTACATTTTACAAACATACTTAAGCTCTAAGGAGATGAGATATACCACTCATACTCCAACCGACCATTGCGGAGTCGAAATCGATACCATACAAAGTCAATGGAAGAGCCAACTTCCATGACCTCCCACATCTCAGTCAGTGCGACATCACATGCAGGACATCTTGTGTCTCTACTACATAGCTTGCCAGGGTATAGTGGCATCTTCGCTATAGAGCTACAGCGGCGACTGCACTCTCTTCGCAATCGAGAGATTTTGTGTTTACCTCCATTGATCCGACATTAACAACATCGGGAGATTTGTGATACATCCATCCCGGAACATATAATGAAGGATTGAGAGGTTTAATGTTTATCTTCCATCAATTCCCTCATTAGGACGTATGAATATTTCGCCCATCGACCCCCACATATTCAAAAATATGCGAACTCCAGGAGATCCCGTAGGAAAATCTATTTCACCATCACCAGCTACTGATGATGATGGATCTATGGTCAGAGCACTACATGAAAAGATTTCACTTGATTAATTAATTACATTATCATATTCTTTTAGCATCAGTCAAGTTTTCAAATATAACTTATTAGGACAAATGCTACAAAGAAACATGTACTGTTTTCATCAGTTACTTCTCAATCTTTATAAGACATTGGGATCTCAGTCCCTCATTTGAATACTGGGAATACTCATCCCTTCACATACTCAATACCATAATCATATGGTTCTGGGTATTCAAACCCTTAATTCATCACTGAGCATTGTTACCACTTTTTCAGGTAACTATCACCTTCAGGTCATCTGACCAAGGTAAACATGATACTTGTTACACAAGCATGTCTCATGGCACTTAAGGCCCATTCATTCTCTTATTACCTCTCACTAGGCAACAAGGCATATTATGGCATATAAGGACCAATAACAATTTTAATAAATAAAACATTATAGCTCATACCTAGCTATGTTCATCATCTCATGACACCTGCATGGTTAGTACAGATGATAACAATTACATCAGTTACATATCAGCACCATGCAAAACAAATATAACATCACTATTCAAGGGCAACACCACTATTCCCTCACTAATTTAGGATTTCCCATTTCATGTCAATTGGGGATACTCATCCCATTACCCAGATCAGGGTTATGGTTTATCACCATATTGCCCAAGATTAGGGTTTCATGTATCATTACATAGCATCACCCTAGATTTGAGTTCCACATCACATCAATATACCAGGGTCTTACATAACATCACCCTAAATTAGGGTTCCACATAATATCACCCTAGATTAGGGTTTACATTCAATAACCCACAATTAGGGTTTACTATTCATCTCACTTAGGGATTCATATTCAATTCCCCATAATTAAGGTTTTCATATCATCACCCTTAATTAGAGTTACAACATTACCTTAGATTAGGGTTTCATCTAGAATTGCCCTGAACTAGGGTTAGGGTTCATTAACCTATACAATTAGGGTTTTATGATCTCTTCACTATGGATCATACTCTAATCACAACATGATTAATACTCATGTATGAATACTTATTTCTCATCTTCCCTAGGATGTTAGTTACATAAAACTTGCTTTAATTAGGTCAACCCATCATTTCAAGTACATACACTTATGGTTGACATAGTGTATTGAGTTATTGCTTCTATAAGCTTTTGAGGTTAACCATTCTAAGGATACTGATCATCTAGGTACTTTAGGGTTTCAACCTTTGTTCTATCATTGATAATCATCATGATTAACCATTGGATCAGTGGATCAACCATCACTTTAAGTTTCCAATCAATTTGATCACCTTGAATCATCCAATCGGTTTTGACCTTTTTCACTCCAAACGGTTTTGAAACCGTTTGGATTCCAAACGGTTCTGAGACCGTTTGACCCCAAACGGTTTCAAGATCGTTTGGGCCAAACCAGCCGCAAAACCGAATGGGTCACTTAGGAAATTTATCAATCAAATTGAATATGATTTGCACCATTGAATTGGCCATCAATTAGGCTATTGAAGGATTCATCAATCAACACCATTAGATCTCTATCCATCAATCAAGGTTCAACCATTAATCCTCCAAATGGTCCTGAGATCATTTGATCCCAAATGGTTTCAAGACCGTTTGGACTCAAACGGTTTCAAGACCGTTTGGACTCAAACGGTCTCAAGACCGTTTGGTCCAATTAGTCTTGAAATCGGATGGATCAATTGAGTTTCCTTTCAACAAGTCGATTAGGATTTCTAATTGGAGGATTGTCCATATATTGAATTAATCAATTGGATCCATTGGATCATCATCCAACATGTACTAGGTTCTTGACCTCAAATGGTCAACCCATCCAAACGGTCAACGCTTCTAAATGATTTG
Organism: Alisma plantago-aquatica; assembly: GCA_963693085.1. NCBI lineage: Eukaryota > Viridiplantae > Streptophyta > Magnoliopsida > Alismatales > Alismataceae > Alisma > Alisma plantago-aquatica. The sequence continues at coordinate 627,070,959 of OY856413.1, read as the reverse complement.
GGATCCAAACCTCCAAACGGTTTGCAAACCGATTGGTCTCCAAACGGTTTGGTGAAACCGTTTGGACCAAGGTCTTAAAACCGTTTACAATAGAAACTTGTTGGAATGTGTGCCTAATATGATGTCATCATCATCAATCCTTAGTCCATCAAAAACTACTGCCATTATCATGGTATTTGCATCAACTAATCAAAGGAATTGCAAGAAGAGCAATTGAACATAATTGATTGAGAAATTGAATTCAATAATAATGAATAGGGTTTCAAGTTATATAACCTGCCTTCAATTGTGATTCAAAGATTGGAGCTTCACGTCAACAATGGTGGAAGAATCTTTCTCCAACCACAAGGTTCGTTCCTCAAGCTTTTGAGTGAAAAGGATTGGCTAGAGTTAAAGATTGAGTGAAGAAAGGAAGAAATCAAGCTTGATTTGTGATTTCCACCATGAAATCAAGGTGAAAGAAGGTCAAGAAGCTTACCAACAGGTTGGGGGTCGTCCTCCTGCTGTTCCCAGGCTACCTTGGTCGGTTTGCAAGCATGAAGTGAAAGTGGATTCGAAATTACCCTTTCAACTCATGTAGAAAGGATCATATATATGAATTTTATTGGAAATTCATTTAAGAGAGATAAGGTAGGAATTATCTCCTCCATTTCCTTGACACTTTCCCCCTTCCCTTCCTTGGTTACGATTCTATCTTCTTTGCCTATTATTCCTATCAATTATCCATGATTTAAATAAAAACAAATTAAGCACCTTAACCCTTATAATAATAATATCCTAAAGTTAGTGGATATTTCTTTTTCTTTTCTTAATGTGAGTGGGTTCTCCACTCACGTAGATATTTCCATTGCCTTTGCAAGGCACAAGGACGTCCATATATATGGATTTTCAACCAACATAATTTTGGTTGAAGGGCAATCCAATTAATATAATTATTTTTGCATTAAATTGAATTAGAGTTTCAATTATGCTTAATTAATCTTGATTGTTTTAATATCAAGATTCTCTCTCTTTCAAAGAGGTACAAATGAGATGACCCTCTCATTTTGTTTGTGCTACATGATGCCAAGAAAAATTAGGGATTATTTTGAAGTGGTAATTTGCATATTGAACCCTGGGTTTTGGATAAATTGCACATTATACCAAAACTAGGTTTTTATGCACAAACATTGCTTTATCAACTCTTACTTGGTACTCATGCTACCAAAAGCCATACCTCTGCATCA